>PNEQ01054448.1:90446-104831 GCA_003012365.1 Medauroidea extradentata
TGAAAACACTGACACAACGTAGCTGTCTGCAGACCAATAACATGCATTAAATATTAAAATAGCGGCATTCTTATTGGCTCAGTCAAATAGGGCAGTAGCTCCACGTACAAGGAAAAGCCAGTAATCTTTTGATAAGTTGAACGTATGTTGAAGCCTAGCAAATAGTCAAGTTTTCCCGCGATAAACCATCATCTCTACTTATTGGCTCAGTCAAATAGGGTAACAGCTCCTAGTACAAGCGAAAGCCATAGTAACAGTTTGTTACCCTGGATGTATGTTGAAACCGAGCAAACAGTCAAGTTTTCCCGCCACAAGCCATCATCCCCAGGTATAAGCTACATACTTTCAACTGTTACTTGGATGCTTGGTTTATGTTACGTGGCAGTAAAATAAAAGTTATCTGAAATGCAAAAAGTAACTAGGGCTTGAAAATGGCTTACTTTATCCTGAACCGCCCAGGTACGTACTTGCCACAGTCGATTATCAAAGTGTCTGTAACCGTACAAGCAGATATTCCATGGCAGCCCCACCAATTATCTCCTTTTTATTACTGGCTTCCAGTCGTCAAATGAGTACGTAAACGCCAGTAGTCAAATGAGTACGTAAACGCCCGTAGTCCAATCACAGAAGTGACAATGATTCGAGGTAAACTGAGCATTGATAAATCACGCTGTGGGCTTCATATAATTAGGAACGATCTGTACACATAGTTCGCTATATTACCAACAGAGAGCAGACATGTGTAGTTTCGACGATAAGGGGCCAGTGTATCAAATATAAGATCACAATTTAAATGTCTTACATATTTCTGGTACTGAAGTTCCAAGCCCTAGTATCACGAAATAAGGTAGGTTTACCCTACCGAAAATAAATCTGCGAAAGCCACGTTCCTATGCTCATCCTGTATACATTGCAGTCCTGTGTAATTTAAATTCAGTGTCTTCTCACATAAACCATCACCCTTACGAGGTATGGAATGGCAATATGTCGAGAGAACGACTGGAATATTCAATTTTTCATAAAATCTAAACCAGTCATCGTAATTCGACGGGATTTTTTTTTTTTTTGCCGAATAGATATTCTGTTAGCGGGCGTTTGTTTAATGCTTTGCTTTTGAGTAAAAAATTAAAAACTATCCTTTAAAAAAATAAGGAATCGAAACCACAACATCCATAAAAATGGAACACGGTAATTTTTATAATTTTTAGTACGGTAATATCTAGGGCTCTGTAATAACATCCGTAAACCACTCGCGCAGAGGTTTTCAGAGAGTAATATTATTTTAAAATCAAAAGGTGAATGGTTTTGAAATTCGGTTACTATGGAGTCTTGGATATTCTCGTGCTAAAATTATAAAAATTACAGTTTTCCATTTTTATGGATTTTGTGTTTCAATCCCTTATTTTTTCTAAATACCGTTTTTAATTTTTACTCGAAAACAAAGCTTACTACCGCCCAGTGCCATATAAATAAATGTCCGCTAATATAATATCTACTCGGCAAAAAAAATACCGTCGAATTAAGATGAGTAGTTTATATTTTCTAGACGATTGAGTATTCCATTCGTTCGCTCGATATTTTACCTTTCCTTTCCTCTTACAAAACAATTTTAACTCTCATAGTTTTCTCGTAACGGTGCGTCAATGTCAGAATTTGCTTGTTACGTTGCCATGCAAATAGTGAAAACCAATCTATCTGCTTAAACGAAATAATTCACTGTGAATTTACATCCCATTAGCTATGCGATTAAACATTTAAAACCCACAATGCCATATTTTGAGTTTTTTGAAAATTTACAAAATTTAGAAATAAATTACAAAATTGAACATTCTTAAAAAATATAAAACAGATAAACTATTTCGCGGGATGTTTCTTAATGTTTTATTACGTAGCCCATGCCATGTATTTAACTGTGAATTATTTCACTTACATATGTAAACTGGTTTTCACTATTTGCACGGCAGGAGAACTTGCAAATTTCGACTTTGACACACTGCTATGAGAAAACTGCGCGAACTAAAATTGTTTTGTGAGAGGAAATTACACTCACAAGTATCGTCTACAAAACTAGCGATATTTCATAAAAATATAAAATTGATTTTATCGCACGGGGACACCCTTAAGATGCGTTGAGTAGATCGTACCTTTCCATTTCCCTTAACTATTTGACTTGCATGTTAATGTTTCATTTTAGGTCTTGCAATATCAGGACATTTTGATATGGCAAGTACATTTAACTTTTAATAATGTGCCCAGTAGAACATGCGAGAAGAGTTTTCATTGGCCAGTGCTTCAAGCACTAACCAATTATAATTTACAAAAAAAAATTACTGTTTCAACAACAGCGAGTAGTAAGGCACTGCTGAAAGTCGAAACATGTGTATATTATTTAGGGGCTTGTTTTTGCTTGTTCTATACGTTTGTGACTTGGATGTCATAGGCATAACACAATTCAATTAAGAACTAAAAAAAATATATATTGGAGTGATCCTAGTCTATATGTTCTACTGCCGTGACGGCACTGCAGCACATTATAAATACAATATCTTGTGTAATCGTAAATAACACATTTTGTTCTCAGAATTTCATAAAACCAAAAAAATAAAATAACACCTACGGCTATTGAAACTATAACTTAAAGTATATTGTTTATCATACTCAAACAGGTAGCCTACTTATTTCTTTCTCAAATAAAAAATATATATTTTGTGTATCACAATGGTATTACCCGGTTTACGGAATTTATGGTATGCGGACGAGTATACTCGGGATAATGCGCTAAGGATAGAACCAGTGATTTTTAGTGGAAAGAATATTGCTGCGATTTTTTTTCGATGTCTTATGTGCATGTCTGCGTCTCTGCTTCAAGGTCAGTGGTTGGATGTTTTTAACTATCGGCGTCTCGGGGTTCTACCCGCTAACCACAGACGTGTTGTGTCGCAGTAACCTCTTCTGATTGGTTCAGTCAAATCAGTGATGCCACTGCAATACCTGTATATGATGGTTTATCGCGGGAAAACTTGACTGTTTGCTGGTTTTCAACGTAAGTTCAGCTTACCAGAAAATTACTGGATTTCTCTTGTACGTGAAGTTGTTACCCTATTTGACTGAGCCGATAAGACTCTCGCTATGGTATTATTTTGATGCATGTTATTGGTCTGCAGGCAGCTACGTCGTGTCAGACGTAATTCACTCTTATGTGTGGCAGTTAACTACAGCGTTTTCAAAGGTATGTCGGCACGAAACATTTTCGCGATATGCCATCACTAGGGCGATGAAGCGATTTTTGACTGAGTCTGTTTCACTGCCTTACGTGCACGTCTGCAGCTGTGCTTCATGGTTATTGGCAGCGTGTCTGTGTGAAGTGACGTCGCTCATTTGACTGTACCAATCATAAGAATGTTACTGCACCACCACACATCTGAGATTTTCGGGTAGAACGGCAAGACAAGTGACAGTTATACACTGTTAAACATTTCCGTGAATTTCCGGGAAATTTTTTACGGAAACTCCTGTTTAATTAACGGAAACATTATTTTGTAACACAGTTATACATAATTATGTTTAATTAATTAAACATATGTAAAACCGCGAGAAGAAACTAAAAAATATCCGAACGCATTACTGTGCCTGCATCTTAAAGAAGTCGCATAAATATGCGAGTTTCCATAAGTGGAGCTAGTTGACTTCCATTAATTAACGGACACTTCTGGAGAATTTTTTTACTATCACTTCTCCGTAAAACAACGAAAATTATTTTTGCCACCTAATATTTGTGAGAGTTTTTAGCAACTGTAGTTTAGTACTCCTTTGTAACATACTAAAATTTACACTGGCATGCAGTACCACTTAAAATACTATCATGTACACCGTTATAAATTTTAACGGAAATGTACTGTTCATAAACGGAAATTGTGTCCGTAAAAGTAAAATACGGAAATGTCTGTAGTAAATATACACTACGGAATCATACGTAATATGTCCGTAAGTCTGCTGCGGACACTTGCACGGAAAAAAAAAATCGAAAATTAATGGTTGAGACTGATGTAAATATTACGGATGTATTTGAATAACATCACTGGTAAATCTGAAAATATGTAGAAATGCAATTGTTCCATTATAGACATGTAATTATGGCTGTGTTCTGTGTGATGAAATTGTTTTACGGAAACTTCTGTTCGATTAGGAATTAAGTTTCCGTGAATTCACTGAGGTATCCGGAGAAATTTTTGCCGGAAATTTCGTAAATCGACGGAGAAAAATTGTTTACAGTGTATCCAATCACTGACGTTGTAGCAGAACTGCAGATGTACACATAAGGCACTGAAACAAACTGAGGCGAAAGTCTTTTTCGGGGAAAGTTCATGTCCCTAACCATCATCTCTAGTTATACCAATAACCTCGAAGCAGAGCTGCAGATGTGGACTTAAGGGCTTGTTCACGAGTTTTTTTCAGACTGGTGCCAATAACTCAAATATTTTGTAACCAAAAGTTTTGATAAAATTTGAGTCAGTGTGCAATCACACGATGCACAATACTGTGGACGTGTTTTTTTTTTTTTTTTTTAATAATGTACTATTCGCCAGCAAAAAAAAAATCCTTCATTTTTGCTTATTTTCACGACGGAAAACGTGGTACTTTGGGTAATAAAATCTAAAAAAAAAAAAAAAAAACCGTTCAGTGTAATTCTACAAAAAAATTCTGATACAAATTATAACATGTAAGTGTCAAAACTGCAGCGGAATTTTGATATGAGTATTAGGTAGCAATAAAAAAAAAATTTCGAAATCGCTGCAAAACTCCGTAACAAGGCCTTAAGACTGGATTTAGTTTCTTGGACATACTCCATTGCGAAATAAATGACTGTCCAAGAAAACTAAAAATATCAGAGAAACATAAATAAGCAGAGTATGCTTTAGTCAACAGGATACAAACCCAACATAAAATTCCAAAAAATGGAATCGGGTCAATTAAAACAAGGAACAAACAGTCACGCTCGTGTTCCTGAGCCCTATGTGTCTACCTGATGACGGGAACAGATTCCTGTTCCCGAAAAGTCGTTAATACTGACTTTTTGGAAAACTACTGTGTTTTGTTTCGTCTCATCGTTGTGTCGCTTGTTAACTTGTTTTTTTTTTTTTTTTTACATTTTTTATTATTCTCATTTATTATCCGTTTGTTACTTGTTTTATTTAACCCAATTTCATTTTTTGGAATTTTATGTTATGTCCAGTTGACTAAAGCGTACTCTGCTTATTTATGTTTTGTCTGTTATCTTTAGTTTTATTTGACAGTCATTTATTTCACAATGGAGTATGTCCAAGAAACCAAATCCAGACATGCGCTCCTATTGCACTGTATTTAAGGTTGTTCACTTGGTAAAAAATCATAATTTTATATTTGCTAGGCATAGTGGTCGTTTTATAGACGTTACTTGTGACTACATTTTACACTTGTAGAAATTTTTTAGCTCTCATAGTTTTCCCATAGCGGCATGTCAAAGTCAGAATTTTCAAGTTACAAGAACATAAGTATAACAAAAACCAAGTGACTTACTCGAATTAAATAATTTACACTGAAATTATATATAATGGGCAATATGCTAAAATATTTAAAAACACAGAATGGCATTCCTGTGTAGTTTTTAAAAAAATCCGAAAATTACGAAAATTTACCTCATATGTGGCAATTTTTAAAAACGACAAAATGACTGTGTTGTGTGTTTTTAAATCTTTTAGCATAGTGCCCATTATATTTAATTTCAGTGTATATTATTTCATTCGAGTAAGTTACTTGGTTTTTGTTAAACCTATGTTCCTGTAACTTGCAAATTCAGACTTTGACGTGCCGCTACAGGAAAAATTGAGAGCTATAAAAGTCTACAAGTGGAAAATGTAGTCACAAGTAATTTCTATAAAACTAACACTATGCTAAGCAAATACAAAATTATGAATTTTTGCCACGTATACAACCTTAAGGCATTGAATCAAATCGCAGCAAAATTCTTACCACAAAGAATCACTGGTTCTAGCAAAAGACTTAATTCGCTTTGCTCGGTGGCGCCACGCGTTCATGCGGTCTGATCGCACAATGACTCGCACTATTTTAGAATCCTCATGCTGACGTGTGGTCTACATAAGTGAATGCCGGTGCTCGGCCGTCCGACGCGAACACGATTTATTGTCCGTCGTTAATTTATTTACGGGTCAGAAGAATGAGCCGTTTCCGGGCGTGACAATTTACGGGTTCTGGGAAAGGCCGTTGATTTCGGTTACGGAAGCTTCGCGTTATCAATCATACTTTGTTGGTATCGTGGGTTATTTAGTTATGCGTCGGTTGACGCTCGATGAATGGATATGAACGTGTTCTCTGATGTTAGTGTGCCACGTCTGGGCGCGTTTAAGGGTGTTCAAGTGGCAAAAACGCAGAATTTTATATTTGTGCGACGTAGTGTTAGTTTTACAGACGTTACTTGTGACTACATTGTCCACTTGTTAAACTTCTATAGCTCTCAAAGTCTTCCCATAACGGCAGCTCAAAGTAAAAATTTACACGTTTCAAGAACATGCTAATAACAAAAACTAACTGACGCGAATGAAATAATTTACACTGAAATTAGATAATTTGGGTCATGTGCTAAAATATTAAAAAATCACGCAATGCAATTCCTTTGCATTTTTATTAAAATTCTAAAAATAACGATAATTTTTTCATATATGGCCAATTTAAAGAAAATAGTACAAAGGGACTTGTTTGTCTGGTTTTAAATATTTTAACATATGCCACATACTGTCTAGTTTCAGTGTAAATTATGCCATTCGAGTAAGTCTGTTGGTTTTTGTTACTAGCATGTTCCCGTAACTTCGCAAATTTTGACTTTGACCTGCCGCTGTGGGAAGAACGAGAGCTAAAAAGGTTTTACAAGTGGAAAATGTAGTCAAAACTAACTCCTACAAAACGAACACTATGTCGTGCAAGTGTAAAATTATGAATTTTGCCACGTGAACGCCATTAAATGTGACGCAGGGGAGAAAACGCTTACTGGCCAAGAATAGAGTGAACTGAGGTGAATATGACGCAGAGGCGAAATGAGAAGACACGGGAAATTGGAGTACTCTGAAAAAAATGTCTCCGGCTGAGATAAATTCTACTATTTGTTGGAAAGAAGGTGTGTTTTCTTATGATAGAGTTTGGCAAAGGGAAAAATTCTGCCGCAAGATGCGCTGCAATCGCTAACGTGCCTAATGAAATACGAGACTATAGTAAAATTGATTTTAACTATGCTTGGAAATTTAATTGTATAGTGAAAAAACAAACCAGTTTTGACTTTTAAAAATGTCAGCTTCTTGTAACTTAAAATTCAAGAAAGCTCTGTGATTTTTCAGCTTACTCTCTTGCCAATACCAGCCCTGCAGTGGCAGAAATTTTCCCTGTGTCAAACTTTTGTCACTGATCTTTCGAACCTGCAGTACAATTATCCTTACTCCGGTCATCGGAAACGACCGCCACTCTCCCCACGTACGAAAATCGAGTGTGATCCAACTGGGAATCGAACTTGATGAATGCGTTTTGTTATTCGTGCACAGACATTTATTACATTTGTGCAGTTTTATTTAAGGGCGCCGCCTGCCTGCGCGTCACAGGCTCAGAAATGACGGAGATATAAGGGTGACCTTGAAACATGTATCAAATGCGGCAATCGCCTCAAAGATCCAAGCTCTGAACTAGCGTGCAAGGTTCCCGCCGAACGGTTTTTACTAACGGATATTAAGTGGTGACCATACAATTTTATTGGTTGAAAGTCTATAGCAAACTTCAGTGCAGGTCACAATTTGAGTTTCATATACATCCGGTTAGTACATTTTGATGTACGGCAGTCTGAAAAGGTCGTTACAGCCACGTTGGAGGGCTGAGAAACAATGTTTTTAATGAGCGTGGCGTCTTAACAATGAGGTTCCGACCTTGTCTGAAGTTTGTTGCTTTTACGTACGTTGGCATAATGGGCACACGTGGAATTGTTTCGTAGAAAGAAACCTGTTTACGAGCACACTGCAACGCATTTGAAGCGTGAGGTAGACGGCCGCCTTAATAACCTGTAACTCATCCTCTTCAGTTTGTCTCGGGACATGCAATAACTTGAGGTAGTTGGGAAATTGCAAGAATTTTTCGTGCAGCTGTATTTTGAAAAACAGAGTAGCGACCAGCGTGTTTTATAACTTGATGATTGTTACGCAGTTAAGGCCATGCTATCAAATATCGTAGAAGGACAATATGGAAAAGTACAGCCTTTTAGCATTGTTAGAGCGGGAGACGTTTTATCAACGGCGTGAACTGGAAACACTAGCGAAATTTGCATTCTTATATCTCAATTTTCTATGGTATTTATACATTTACGGACTAAATTTCTCTTAGGCTAATAGTATCAGAATGTGTTTATAAATATTTTTAATTTTAGCTTATCAAAATATTAACTAAAAGAGCATAATTATAGTCATCATGATTACATTTCAAGTTATAAATAACAAAATATAAAACTAAAACTTCCCGTAGAGCAATGTGCTAGTGTAGAAGGAACAGCGCTCATATCGGCATGAACTGTAATTAAATAACACGTCTCCGGTCTTTCTTATGACTTTCCTATATTGTCCATGTACAATATTTGATGCTATCTTGTTTATACTGGTTTTGCGATAGTTATTTTTTAAAACTTAAACGAGACTAGATATCAAAAATATGTTGGGAAGTCTTGTTTAAATTGATTTTTGCCGTTATATCTTTTTTTTTTTTTTTTTTTTTTTTTTCCAAAACAAGAAATTGTACGGTTTCAATAGAGATGGTTTATCGCGGGAAAACTTGACTGTTATAGGCCGTTCGGAATAAAGTGAACACTAACGATTTAACCTTTGAAAAATATCACTAGCCGTTACTACATATAATTCAACATTACCGATAGTCACTTTACTGCTTGTATGGTTGGCAACGAAATAACACAACATAGTTCCGTGTTTATTCGTATTTAAATACAACAATACTGAAACAAAATCAACCGACAGCGATATAGTTGTATTTTATATAATTAATAAACTTCTTTTTATCAAACTATATATGTACATATCGACTGAACAATTTACCTTACACGCGCAAACATAAAGTGACGTGTCCCAGGAGGTTAGACTTTTCCCGTCGTTAGCTGCTACACGCGGAAAGATACGAATTGGCTGGAAATAGATCTTTGCAGGGCTTTTTCGAGTGCTCACTTTATTCCGAACTGCCTATAGCTGGGTTTCAACGTACGTTCGGCATATGAAGAGATTACTGTATTTTTATTGTGCGTGGAGCTGTTACCGTATTTGACTGAGCCAATAAGAATCCCGCTATTGTATTATTTTGATGCCGGTTATTGGTCTGCGCAGCTACGTTGTGTCAGCCGTATATCACCCAGTCACACATGTTGCAAGAAACTGCAGTGTTTTCAAGGTTGTGTTGGTACAATTTATTTTCGCGATAAACCATCATCTGTAAGTTTCGACTTAAAAGTCAGCCAGGATTTCGTTAGTTGCATAAATAACTAAAACCCATGTTATTTACTGATTTAAAAAAAAATCAGTTAACACGGAGACTACGATTTAAAATAAAATTGCCAAGCACATTGTAGATATCTGCCCTTGTATAGGCGTAAAAATTATATCGCTAAAATGTAGATACAGTAGAGCTTGGCCATAAAGAGAAATCACTATAGAGACAGGAAAAATTTCGCAGGTTCACTGAATCGTATGCTAGCCCGCAAGAATACCAGTGTACTCGAGTAGGTAGTAGCTTCTCATTGGCTGCTCTGTGGCACACTGAAGCCACATTATTGGGTCTATATTTAGTTGTTTCTGTACTACTGCCTCAGAGCAGTCCAGAATGTGTCTAGTAAGTCAAGGGTCAAATGGGAAAATGACACGATCTTCCAGTTGTTTGAAGTCTAGCTAGTACCTAAAATATAACGAGAACTTTTTAGGACCTTGCAAATCAGGCATATTTAATAGACGAAAACACACCAATATCGAAAGACAAAGTGGCGTATGAACATAGTATTTTGTTTTACCTACGTTGTTTCCTTTGTCGTATTGAGGAAGTAAGACTGCCCCAGGAAGACACCTGAAGCTATTTGAGGGCGCGGTTCACCTTAGTTTTTAGTGTCTTTTTTTATTGTTATATTTATACCAGATATATTTGTCGTATTTTAGACATAAGATGTGATTAAATCGTCCTTTTAGGAAATTTTTGTATCTCACATAGTTTTTGCGTAATGAGTCGTAAACGTCAACATTTGCACTTTACGGTTTTATGTATGCCGCTAAAACCAACTGACATACCAAACCGAAAAATTTCACAGTGTATAACAATGTTATAGGCTATGATTTGACACATAAAAACAAAATTTTAATATTTTTATTTAATAAAAAATGCTGCATTTTAAAATTTGAACTGTTTTTTTAAATACAAAAATATTTTTATATTGTTTTTATGTGTCATATCACAGTCTATAACATTGGCTCAGTCAACTGAGATACGGCTCTTCACACAGAGACCTGCCAATAACCATGAAGTAAAATTGCAGATGTGCACGTAAGGCACTGAAACAAACTGCGGCAAAATTCTATTCGCGAATAACAGGGGTCCCTACCTATGATGATGCAGGCACACAAATATACTAAGGTCCGGAGCCAATAACATTACGAGGTGAGTACAGGCCAGTAAATTCTAGCCTTTCGCCAAATAATAGCACCATAACACGAACATTGCACGTCTCTTACAGTAACGTATAACACAACTTTGCTGCCGTCGTCGGATTTGTTCAAAGATAACAAACTGTTTAAAAAGTTCACATTCCCGCTATCTAAGCCTTGAACTGATTAGGTGTTTCCTCTGAACCGGGTTAATCTTTGGTGATCGGGAAAACCTGGCCGTGTGCATGAGCAAACCTCTGAACTACAAGATGTTACTTATCGTAAACGCCTTTTGGCGAGCAGGATTGGCCCAGCATGGCTGACGACAGAAATTTCTGGGCCTGGTACTCGTAGGATTTTGTAGGAAAGACTGTACCGTAGTTCATTGTAGACCCTTTAATTTTATCAAACTGAGCAGTAGACTGTGAGATATATATCTGTGCGAAAATACAGTAGCTGTAATGGAAATTTCGGAAATAGTTTTTCATTGCTCGTGGTGTTTTAAAAGTACTTTATAATCTCTCTGTCAAATGTGTTTTTGTTTGTAGATAAACACATTGTGAACACACATACTTCTTTTATATGTAAACGGATATTTCTGACTGACTGTAGCGCAGTTTGATGGCCAGGCAGACGATGTATGCTTCGTGCGTGTTTTTTTAAGGTATATATACATGTCAAAAATGGGGGAGAAGTCGAAATTTGACCAACAACCATTTTATATATACACTGGCAGGACAACGTATGCCGTATTCTGTTAGTACTATATACTTTATCCTTTGGCCACCCCTTCCACTTCACCCGTCGCTGTGAGGCGAGGGACGAAGGCGGTCCCAGGAGGTGACCTCCACAGAGTGGCCCCATGTCGATGTCCATTGTGGAACCTTGGTCCCTGCAGGGATGTCCTTCCATGTCCTCCTGGACCTGGGGCTCGCTCACGACGCCAGACGACTTGACCCGACAATCAACTCGGTCTAAGGCCTGAAAGGGGATCGTTTACTCTTTTCCCGCGTAGCATCGCGTTTCGTCTTTTAGTTCTCGGGCGTTTTCACGAGCGGTGAGATGGGATATGAATTTCGTACCAGGGGAAAAAAACTCGGATGTAGTTTTTGTGTTTCGCATTCGTTTGTGATGTTTGTTGGGCGTCGTTTTCTTAACGACCGTGTCTATTTTCAGACTATTCTTTATCTTGGGAGGAGGGAGGGGGACTGCGGTGGCCGAATGGTCAGACCATTTCCTTCCACCAAGGCGATCTGGGTTCGTTTGGGACGATGCCGCTGGTCGCTTGGGCCGTGAGGAAAAAAAGACTCAAAATTCGCTATTATGAAAAAGGGTTTTATGTGTACATATTCTTAATCTAGAAATTAAATACAATTTTGTAACTTTTTAAAGGAAAGATTTTTTTATTTATTTTTATGAATGGGAAGTTGCGAGACTTAAAAATTTTTATCTCCTAAAGTAATATTACGTGTCAGTTGTTGTTACCTTTACAAGACCGTTACATATTGGCTAGAAAGCAGGATCGCGATACTAATCGTTGATCGTGCGCCTAATTTTTTTTATTGGCCTGGTGAGGTCTGAAGTATGGAGCAGCGCTGAATGAAAGGTTGGAGGAAACGGGAGATCCCGAGAAAACTCGCCGACCAGTGGCATCGTCCGGCAGGATTTCCACAAGCGAAGATCCGGGGACAAACCCCGCCGGGGATCGAACCCGGATCGCCTTGATGGGAGGCAAGTGTTCTAGCCATTGCTCCAATCGCGATCCAAGGTATGTACGAATAACGATGAGATAGTTCCGACTTGTTCATTATAAAAATACATTGAGCTGAGCCACAAAATATGACAGCGTAATGTATGTGCAAGGGCCGTAGGCAGGATTTGTGTTTGAGAGGAAATGGTGGGGGAACACTCCCAACATGAGAATGTCAAGTAACCTCCCCCCTCCCCCTCACATTAAACAGTGTGCCAGGGAAAGTTTGGGATTCCAAGGTGAAAATCATGCTATTTAAGCAGTTTTCGTATTATTTTATTTACTATACAGAGTGTCCCATAAGTCCGGTCTCATAGGGCAAATAGAAATTGGTGAAATATGGAATGTTTTAATAGTGTTGTAGTGTGTTGACGTAAGACAACAGCAGTGTGTTCACTTCCATGTGTCATTAAAACAGAAAATGCTCAAAATGATGGTCGCAATGTACTTTGCACATGCGTATGCGATGGTTCAAATAGCTTTGTACACGATGTAACATGGTTGGCGGGATGGGGCGGCATGTAGTAGTAATGTTGTTATTCACAATTACATTTCATTACACTACAACACTATTAAAACATTCCATATTTCACCAATTTCTATTTGCCCTATGAGATCGAATTTATGGGACAGTCTGTATAGCTGGTATTTTTTTATTAAGATAGAATACAGAAAATATGTTCTCTCAATAGTTTTGTTGCCTTAGATTTATTTCTTCTTTAGCTTTTCTGTAAACATTTGTATACTACTGGGAAAGGGTAAATGAGAGTTGTCGGGATCTTATGTATCCTCCCCTCTCCCCCTCGGCTATGTTCCAGTGTGTGTCCAAGGTTAACGCTACGTATGTCGCCATAATCGAATTATCGCTGCTGCTCCTAAATCAAAGGGTGGAACTGCAGATTTTATCACAATGGATTAGGGGAAGTAGTCTATGGAATGGATTATTTGGGGAAGTGAGCATACAGTATGTTAGGTCGTAACAATGATCCTTGATACCTTTTCCCAGTCATTGACCAGGGGATTTGAAAATGGCGATGTTAGTTTTTTCTGTGTGAACCGTATTGACGTTCACTGTCTTATATATCTTAGATTATCTGCCCATTAATATTGGCGTGTTGTAAAGCCGTCCATTAGATTTATGTAATGACAATTAATGACTTCGTTGTCAACAGCGGGGTAATTTTTCTGCTAGCGTCGTTTATCGCTGTTACCACAGTTACGTACTAACTGTAAGAAATAGTCTGCCATATGTTCTTGTTTCATGTTGCGATTTTCGAATGTTGAGTAGATACGACATTGTTTTGGTTGGGTTCATGTCTGTGTTGCGAGCTATAAAGAATATTGTGTTGAGTTTGAAGAAATATAACTGAACGGCCCAGACACTCATTGCGTTTTTTTTTTTTCTGTTATAAAATAATTTATCATTTGAAGTAGTTATATTAAGTTTAAAGTTTTCGAAAAAAAAGTACTAATTTTATTTATTATAAAGGCCAACGTTTTCATATAAAACATTATTTTTTAATATGGGGGAGTAGATTTTGAGATGGAGGAGGGGTAATTCAGATAGATATGTGAACATTCAGCTGCGAAGCTATGTAGAGTTTGTAAAGTAAATTATGCAAGTGAATGTGCGTTAATTGTAGTTTAAAGAGTCGCAAGGCACATCGTCTACTTTTTCTAAAATGCAAGTAATATATCAAACATGGTCTCTTATACGTTACGTAACTAGTACCTCTCGTGAGCTTTTTGCGTTTTCCCATAACGAAAAAGTCGTAACATACATAATATTTAACCTCTCGCACTTTTTACGCTATTCATATATATATATATATATATATATATATATATATATATGTTTGTGTGTGTGTTGGTGTGTGTATGTATATTAAAATTTTACACAATAAACTTTTGGTACCCAGT
>PNEQ01054448.1:112651-123961 GCA_003012365.1 Medauroidea extradentata
CCCCCCACCCGCCCCACCTTCACCCAACTAGCTCGCCGCACGATATCTCCGTGGTCTCGCCTATCAGGGACTCTAACTGATAGTGCAGTAATTGCGACACGTCTAGATACTACTGTAGTTCCTGTCGCCAGATACTGACGCGTATCTTTCTTTCCGCTCAGCTGCCCCGTCCTGTGGCTTTGTGATGGCACAATTATTTGTTCTCTCTTTGCGAGTGTTATTGTCATACATAAATTAGCTGCAAAACGGGCGGATATTGTCCACGCCATTAATTTTATCTTTTCATTGACTATTCACACAGCAATGGCGACCATTTTTTCCGCGCTATGGGATACAGTAACATTTACACTCGCTTTCGTTAAAAACTGGTTTCACAATAGAGCGATGTGTCGCTCAGCGACGAGCGTCAGCCAATCAGAGCTCTGACGCTAGCGACGGGCGTTGAGAACATTGCACGAGCGGCTGACATTGGATTTGACGCTCATCGCTGAGCAACGCTCAACTATTTTTCAGGTTAGACCACAGTTAACAGCAATTTCACACTAGTAAAATTATATTAAAGTATCGATATTTATGTAAATTAATGTAATATATTGCGCGCGTTAGTGAAAAAGTAACTAATATATTTGTCTTACTTTATTTTTAGGTAGAAAGTTTAACGTTTGCTTTCTGTTCGATAATTATTTATTTTAATTGATGCGAGCATAAACAACAAAATTGGTGGTTGTAATTGCATTTATAAGACGTTTGTGGGAATTTCAGAAGGTCACACACACTTCAGAACGCCTGCTTGAAAACATGTGTTTTATGTGATATAATCTGTGAGGCAGAGAATAAAAAAGGCTTTACTTAAGGGCGCGATCTACCGCAATTTTCATCGCCATTTTTTTTTTATTTTTTATTTTTACATACCAGATTTTTTTTTTCTTATTTTAGACACAAAATGTGATTAAGTTTGGCTCTTATGAAATTTTTTATCTCTCATAGTTTTCGCGTAATGGCTTGTTAAAGTCATATTTTGCATGTTTCCATTTTGACGACTACACTAAAACCAACTGCTATACCAAACTAAAAAAAATCACTGTGGATAAAGACATTGCAGGCTACATTGTCGTGCTCATAAAAATTAAGAATAAAAATTATTGGTATTTTTAAAAAAATGCTGAAACTTAAAATAAAAATTTTAAAAATTCTATAATTTAGTTTTACCGTTGTACCTCTCAGGATTCTCACTCGTGAAGGGAGAGGGGGGTTAGTGAGATGTATCCCCCATAACCGCCCTGCAATCCTGAGCCGAACTTTACACTATAGTACTGATGTTCTGGAATAGAACTGCATTTAGTCCAAGCAAACAAAATCAATAATTATTCTGTGTGTATGTACGGATATGTAAGTATATAGTACATTGCAAACAAAATACCCCCTATCCACCACCAAACCGAAAAAAAAAAAAATTCTGGCTGCCATCACGCTCGGTACTGGTTAAGCCGGCTTCACAGATGCCCGATTTCGTAGCAGTTCCCATGCCCATTTACTGTTAGCATTTTTGCTTCCGTGTGAACCACATTCCAGCATCCTCCCAATAAGGTGTTTATTTTAGACATAACAATTCCTGTACCCGAAAACTTGCCCAGAAACATTATAGAACATGCTTTATTTTTCTGTTAGCATTTCTGCTTGCCTTCTACCCATAAACCCCTATGACAAATTGTAGCCAATTTGTGTTGGTCACATGACCATAAAATTTCAAGACTTATTCTATTCAGAATGGCGTCACATGACAAAGTAATGCGATTATACTGACCATTACTCGTTTCGAAGCATTGCTATAACTCCATAACCACATAATTTATTTAGTTTCTGCAGCCGAGGTCTAGACCTCTAAATTTCGATTGTAAATTTCGTTGTTTTCCACAAAAAACCTAGTCCATTTTCTCTAAAATAGAGTTTGAGTTTTCTGTTGCCACTCTAGGTATTTTGTGAATATGAGCGAGAAAGACGCGCCGATTTCCGCTATTGCCACTGCTATATACGAATCTGTCATATTAAATTCTATACCCGTGGGTATAACAAAAGATATCATAAATTAGGCATCGTGTGAGGTGGGCTTTCGCAACTTAAGGAGAAGAAAGCACTCTTGTCAGTAATCTAAAATGCGGTCAGTAAAAAAAGTAACGTCGCCTATCTTGCCTTGTACGACGCGGCTCGTCCTATACTAGTAGCACGGCCGCAGGGACGATGTGATCATTTTGAAGCGTTTACGTACACGTTGCTCTAAAACCGTTCAAGAACTTTGTTCTAGTACAGTTTACTTCTTCCGTTCAAGATTTCTAAATATTCAACTCTACCTCTTCGCCGGATCTACTCAGGTACACACTCTACTCGGGAGCAGGGTAGGTAGAAAGTATGTTTTCGGAGGTTAACTCTAGCATGTTTGTGTAGTATACAGGATAAACTGAGCACTGCTTACAATTTTATTTGAGCATTATGCCCCCATCTTTAATATTTTAAATACAAACACTTCCATGTAACTAAAAACTTGTGTGAGCATTCCACAATTCTCAAAACTTTGCTTCTATAACCTCAATGAATTAATTTTTTTATTATTATAAGTGTTGGAAAGTGCTCATTCATGTACGTATATTGTACAAGTACAAAAGGACATTCTGCAGTATCAGAACTTGGCCTACGGCGACTGAAATATACCGCATCTGCATATTTCGTGTAATAATATGTATTGTAAACTATGTAGAGTAAAGCCACCGTACTTAGATAACGTATTTAATTAAACGGCAACGCTCACCCAAAGCATTATCCCCTAACTAGTTTCTGTATAAGTGCCTGCCTCTTGACTACAGCCACCCAACCATTCCCCTTAACTCATGTGTAAAACGGTTAAACAAGTGTTTTATAACATTTGGTGGAGGCGCCGGGTATTCATAACAGCTACATTTTTAAATAGGCCGCTAACATGAGTTTTCGTACGCTCGCAAGAAACTGTTAAAAATCCAACAACTGAGTAGATATTTGAAAATGTTAAGAATAGCTACGCCTTGTGTACCGGCCAAACTATTGATTTTAGAGGTGCAGTTTGTCGATGAAAAATGTTGCTATAGTGATTGCAAGTAGTTCTACGTAAAATAATTCGTATGTTTAGATTAAGGTAAGGTAGGTGGGTCTTATGTCTCGTCAACAGAGAGGTCATTAGGCGGCGACACACAACTTGGCACAATGACAGGAGCTGGGAGAGGAATCGGCCATGGCCTTTGTTTAGAAATCATACCAAGCATTCGTTTGGAAGAATTTCGGGAAACCATTGATAACTGAAATCAGGATGGCCTTAGCCGGGGATCGAACCCGGGTCTTCCCGAATGTGAGTCCAATGTGTTACCATTGCGCCGCCTCGTTCGGTTGGCTGAGGTAAGGTTAGGTTGTCTAACCTAATGTAACATAACCTAAAGTAAACTAACACAAAATAAAATAATCTACCTTCTTTTACGTCGGATTTCTTGTAACCAGTGTAGAAACATTTTTCATTAATAAGCTATACCTCAAAAATCAGTAGTTGGTCGGTGCACAATGAGTACACACACACACACGCACACATATGTGTATATATATATATATATATATATAT
This sequence comes from Medauroidea extradentata, assembly GCA_003012365.1. NCBI lineage: Eukaryota > Metazoa > Arthropoda > Insecta > Phasmatodea > Phasmatidae > Medauroidea > Medauroidea extradentata. Next base: position 116,289 of record PNEQ01054448.1, read on the forward strand.
ATATATATATATATATATATATATATATATATCGGTGTGTGTATGTATGTTTCCTATGGCCTCCAAAACAGATGGAGCGATTTTGATGAAATTTTCAGGCAATATTCAGATTAGTCCAACGGGTGATCCTGTGAGGTTTGGTAACGATCAGATTAACAGTTTTTTTTTTCTTTTTGCCAATTTTTGTCATATTTTCCCCACAAATTAACTGGCAAGTAGGATCGAGACTTGAAAGTGTACGGCATGCCAATGTATAAACTTAAAATTTTTTACTATAGATAATTAGTGCTACCCGGGTCGCTAGTTCTTAATATTTTCCTAGGGTTGATCACGTGATCAATACTACCGAGTAAATTATACCTACTACGTTTCCGTACGCGACTTTGGAGGTAGCCGACGATGGTGCGAGAGCCTTCAACAGCTGCCGGGTGCGGGCGACGCTAATCCTGACTGATGGCTGCGCTGAAAGTTCGCCTGCGTAACTAGGCCACGCCCATGGGCGTCGCGACGCTGCCGACCCGTGAATAATAAACGTGCCGTGCCTGGGACGCTCCCAGCTCGCGCCCGCGCAACTGCTGTCTGGGGGGGGGGGAGGTGGGGTGACTGGGCCGCTTGCTGCTCATCGCCCGAAATGCGGATTGGGTCGATGGCGAAGAGGGTTGGGGGAAGTGCGAGAGGTTAGTAAACTTGCGAAATTGCCTCCTTAAATATTTCATTCCAATTTTGGAAAACAGCGTTAGGTTCCGAAGATGGCACATCGTGTTCGTCCCATGTCGGTTGTACCCGCTTGATGGCCTGTTTGCATTTTGTGCTAGCACAGGCAGGCGTTTCAGGAATGCGAGATTATTCATTGTAATTTCAGGTCTCGTTCCAGTCGGTAATTTGGTAACTTACACTTCAGTTTATAGAGTCAGAAACACATTAACTGTGTGGTTTGTATTCGTTCGCTCTCCTCAAGGTGTCTGTGTTTCGGCTGTGTCGTCTGCATCCAGCTTTTTTTTTTTTTTTTTTTTTTTTTTTTTTTTTTTTTTTTTTTTTTTTTTTTTTTTTTTTTTTTTTTTTTTTTTTTTTTTTGCCTGCTGTTTTGAACTTACTGTCAGAATTATTTTTGTGGAATACTCTTGAGGTTTTTTTCCCTATGTTTGTTTTATGTTGCCTGCGTGCTCGTTTGTGTTCATTGATTTTCTTGTAACTCACTGACTGTATTTCTTGTGGAATTGTGTGTATACCTATGTTTGGCAGTTGCAAATAGTCATTTTGTTTGTTTACTTGTCTGTTTGTTTGTGTGTATTGTTTTCTGTGACACGCCATTTGTTGCAATGGCGTATGTCCAAAATACTTATTTACTTTGTGACTGGCCCCCATTGCAATAATCGTTCAAAAATAACAGAAACTATGCTGTGTTTCGTGTCTAGCAAACTCCACTAGTTATAACTTATAACTAGAAGCACGATTATTTCGCGTATTGATTCTAGGTCAGGTTGAATGCCAATATTGTATACTTCATTACTCCTTCTGTGATTAGACGACACCTGTTTCAACACATCTTTGACGACTGAAAGCCAGTGACAAATAAGGAAACAAGTCGTGGTGGTAACACGTGTTACGGTTAAAAGCCAATAGATGTTTGACTTTTGCCAGTGTGTGTATAGGTCTGAGAAGTCTAGGTTGTTGTCAGATTATTACGCGATATACTCGTGCGTCTAGTTGTTAACAGGGACCTTGAATTTTCACGAAAAGATATATTAGTGCCAGGAAAATTCCGCGAATTCAATAACCCGCAAGCTAGAATCTATTGTCCTATGCATACTCCAGCCCTGTCTATATTCCTTCATTGTCTGTTTTTCCATGTGAGTATCAGCTAGTGGACAAATAGTCGGGACTCGAGTATGAACGGGACAGACTTCCCTGGCCGCATTCTTCTGTTACAGAGGCGCTGTCGGGTTGGGAAATCATAACTAGAGACAAGAAATTTCGCGAAAATATTTTTGCACCACTTTGTTCCAGTGCCTTGCGTGCGCACCTGCATCTCTGCTATGCAGTCAGTGATTGGATGCCGTAACACCCAGCGTCTTGAGGTTAAACCCGCAAATCACAGACGTGATGTGTCGCAGTTATCCGTGTACTGATTGGCACAGTCAAATGAATAACGACTCTGCACAAAGAACACTCTGCCAATAGCCATGAAGTTGAGCTGCAGGTACGCACGTAAGGCACTGAAACAAAGTGAGGCAAAAATCTTTTCACCAAAAATTCTTGTCCGTAATCATAATAGTTTCGTTTTGTGCCACGTTATGTGGTTGACTGTAAAAAATCCTTCAAGGCATACCACACAAACTGCCGGCTAACAGCTGAAGTCAGAGGAGCACATGTCAACTTGGAGGCCATTCTCGTGTCAGATAATAACTAGAGATGATGGTTTATCGCGGGAAAACTTGACTGTTTCTTGGGTTTCAACGTACGTTTAGCTTATGAAAATATGACTGGTTTTCGCTTGTACGTAGAGCTGTTGCCCCATTTGACTAAGCCGATAAGAACCCTGCTGCTACTGTAATATTTGATGCCCAGAGACCTGAAAAATTCGCGTTTTCGTTTAGGCGCAAGCTGTAATTCCAGCAACTGTAGGTCTGTATCACGTTCACAATTGGCCGTTGACTTACTCGACACTTCCTGGAAGTAGCTGAGCCAATAATAAAACTGTAACTGAATACATGCCCATTTCACTGTGTCAGCGAGCAGTTAATAAACAGCTGTTGTCTCATTCTTGGAGGCTAGCCTACAGGTGATTGAATCCGCGAATTTTTCCGGCCTGTACTGATGCTTATCATTGGTCTGCAAACAGCTACGTTGTTGCAGATGTACATCGCTCAATCATACATGTGGCGATAAACTTCAGTGTTTTCTAGGATATTTTGGCATAACAGATTTTCGCGATATACCATCATATCTACAGATGATAACACGAAATTTGCATAGCCCCATTTATAAGCAGTTCCTGCTCCCCGTTAGATTGGTAACACAAGCGAGCCTAGACATGTACGGGAACCCCCGCGCATGTCGCTGACCTGTGCCGACTATCGTCACCGACGTTGAACTCCCCTCTGTGACGTATTGTTCACTCCCTCTGAACTCCACGGCTCGGCGCTAATTTACGGTGATCCACCCCACGGCGTGCTTTGTGCCGTCGCTTGGTAACCCACCTTGCGTGGTGATGAGGGGTTGTTGGCGGGGTGAAGGGGGGGCGCTTAATTAAACCTTCGCCGCCAGATAACGTTCACCGACCTCTGGTGTCACGGGGCAGGACATGAAAGGGTCAGCGTGTTCTAGCTCTTTTTGTTTCCGTGACTTTGATGAGACCTTCCCGTCACTTTTGATTGCATTACCACGCGGGCCCTCTCGCTTAGTTCTGTGCTTGTCGCTAGGTGTCACTGACAGTCCTGAGTTATTCCATGTGTGGGGTGGGAGGGAAGGGGAAATTAATAATGCCACGCATACACAATTTTAAATTTTCTGTTACCCATCGAATTTAAGCCCGCTGTTAACACGAAACATGAGGTAGAATATTTTAAGGCCCTGCTTGGACGTTTATTTTTTTTTTTTTTTTCCATATTGGTAGGGCCCGGTAGTTTTCGCGAAAAGATTTTTGCCCCACTTTGTTTCAGTGTCTTACGTGCACACCTGCAGTTCACCTTCATGGCTATTGACATAGTGATTTTGTGCAGAGTTGTTATTCATTTGACTGTGCCAATCAGTACACGGATAACTGCCACACATCACGTCTGTGATTTGCGGGTTTAACCTCAACACGCTGGGTGTTAGGGCTTCCAATCACTGACCACATAGCAGAGATGCAGGTGCGCACGTAAGGCACTGAAACAAAGTGCTGCAAAATTCTTTTCGCGAAAATTACCGGGCTCTACATATTGGTGCAAAAAGAACTCAATTTTTTTTAAACGGAATGCTTTGAAAAAATTCAAGAGTAAAAGCAGTCATACAATGCACAATATGTAGAGACACTGGAAAATCGCGGGAATAGTTGACTGTTTGCTAGGCTCCAACGTGATGTATGTAACACTGAATGTTTTCTATCGACATTCATGGCTATCGTTTATTTGTAGCATTGTTTCTCTCTACAACAGGCCCAGTTAGAACTGCACAGCTTGAACACACAGCGTGTGTGATTTGTCCCGAAACTGTTCACACGTGTCACGGTTAATATACTACAGTTCATTGGAGACTATTTCAAACATATTCGTGATTTTCCAGTGTCTCTAACAATATGTAAGTGTGTTGCAAAGTAATGATGTGTTCATTTGCTAGTTTTCACAACAAAATTGGCGATGATTCCGGGGAAAAAATGTGGAAAACTTTGAGGTTTAGTGGTACAAAAAAAATTACGTATAAATTGTTATATATTTCTGACAAGTCAATGTAGGGATTCTTTGATATGAAAAATGTATGTCATCGCCGACTTTTTTGTCAACGTCTGTGAAGTCCATACCATAGCTGTAGGATCTTTTAGGACGTTTTTTAATACCTGAAAATTTTCGTGCGTTGGGAAACTTGACGGGTGATGCCTTTTGCGGGTGGGTTTCCTCGGGGTTCTTCGATTGCTTCATACTGGCCTCGTATAGTCCTCAGTTTATAGCGCTTTAAGGCCAAGCTCGTCTGTTTGTACTGTTCTTGCTATATTTATTTTCTAAACTTAAACGAGAGCAGATTTCAAAAATCTGTTTGAAAGTTTTGTTTAGAATGATTTTGTATTGATAGCTATTTTTTTCAAAACGAGGAATTATGCGGTTTGGACAAAAAAGTCCATTAACCGGAATTTAAAACCTGCGCGTTAATGTTTGCCTTTGCAACTTTGCAGGTTGTTATTTCCTGATAAATGTTTATTAATAATAAATTAACTATTATTTTCTGAGTTCCCTACCACCTATGTGATTTACGACCATAAATTTCGAAACATCCTGTGAAGTTACCATTTCAAGTTTCCAGTAAGTTCAAAACGAGTAAGGCTATTGTTAAGACCATGCTCTCATGTGTTTACTTTTTTGGCGATATTAATTTTTTACCCTTAAATGAAAGTAGATATCAAAAATATGTTTGGCAATTTTGTTTAAAATCGTTTTTGCCATGTTTGCCGATTTTTTAAGGTGGTACGAACACTACGGGGTAGAGAACTCAAAAAATAATAGTTAATTTACTATCAATTTAACATTTGTCCGTAAGTAACAACCTGCAAACTAACTAACAATCAAAGGTTTATTTTCGCGCTCTCCACCACCCATGTGATTTACAACCACGCTTCATGAATGCAGTTTTGTTGTCAGGACCCGTTACTTTAGGTTGGTAACCACACTGGCCAGTCTAATAGTATAGGCGCTATGTGCATTTTAACAATTTATTTATTTTCGACACACCAATGCACTTACGGAACCCTTGATTCGTTTTACATTGAAGCGACCACTTGAATACTCACCACACAGTTTTTTTTTTTTTTTTTAACCAAATGGTGTACGTAATAACCAATGCAGTTATTTTAATATTATCCACTCATCTTGTATAAATATGTTATTTGCATTAATATTGTATAGTATAGTATGTATAGTGTTCACAAACAAATATATTTGGAGAAATTCGAGTAATTCAGAAAATTGAAAGACAAAATGGTCGCAGTCGTGAAGTAAACACGGCACCACGTGACATTCAATAGATTTGTTGGAAAATTTAACCAAAATTGTTTGTGTAGAAGGACGTTTACTCGGAATAAATTCTCTCGTCCGTAGGTTGACAAAAAAAAGGGGGGGGGGTTCTTACAAATGCAGGGACGGCCAACCCCTATGCCTCGAGCCAGACACTGGCCCGCCACTGCATTCTAAATAGCCCACCAGAAGCTGAAGCATTTCCACAATATTTCACGGTCGCTTACACTGACAATATATCGGAGTTAGTTCGTGTAAACAGCTAAACGACGTACATTGAGTCAGACCAGCCCCGCCCACAGTGAACATAAGAATGTTTCTGACGCGCATGAATGGATTAACGACTTTATTTTGAATTAGCGTGTACTTAAATTGAAATAAATCAATAAAAATGGATACTCAAACATTAGCGACGTTTATCCGAAACGTCGTAAAGTGGCATGACGTAAATCGAGGACTTACTGTATTTAAATATTTTAAAATTTGAGTATGCTACTTTTTTTTAATACTGTGGAGACAGTGTTCGAACTTCAAGAGGATAATTAACTGAGAACACATTGAAAATAAATATTTTATTATGTAACACACTATGTTATACCGTAATGAACTATAGACGCCGCAAGGGAAGTTGATACTTTTAGAACCGAACCATTGAAAAATAAATACTAGAAATACTTTCGTAATTCCGTACGGCAATGTAAGCAATTTTTTAAAAAAAAGCAATATGGTGGGGCAAATGAAAATAATATTTTATTATTACGCGTCCTCAAGTATAAAAATAGTTTGCAATTTTTATTTTAAAAGTGATTTAAAGACATCTGTGACACGATAGTTGGAGGAAGGTTGGATTGGTATTAGCGTTGTAGGAATTGTTCTTCTGTATATTATGAACAGTGGCTAAAATATTGAATATATTTAATAGAATGTGTACATAATGCGTTTATTTTCAGGTCTTTCAGAAAGTAGGCCTATCAAGTTATCGTATGGCGGATATAACTAAATGCTGAGCTCATGAAAAGTAGGTAGGCAATGTGATAGTTATTTATCGTGGCCTGTAACATGATTCGTTTAACTTTTTTTGGACATAGCTCGGAAAGGATTGGCCGCCTCTGCAATGTATAGCAGACAGGGACGTGGGCTGTGGAGGGATGGGCACCAGTCAATTAGCTGGCCGGGGTCAAGGCTGGGTCATGGAGGGACTGCCGCGTTGCTACGATCAATGGCGCCAGGGCGGGGCCACTGGCCATCTCGTCCGACCACCTTGCATCTTCCTTGGCCAAGACGAAAACCCTGTACACACTATCCGTAATTCAGTACAGAATTCCGTACCTAATTCTGTGCAAATAGCACTGCGGGAGTGTGTACCGCACATGAAAAAAAATAGTTTGTGGCAGCTACAAAATAATTTGTGGGTATTTACCCTGCAAAATTTATTTTGTAGTCACTAATAAACACTTTAGCTGTCACCACTAAAATATTGTGGTCAGCAAAAAAATTGTTTTGCAGTTACTACAAAATATTTTGTGGGTATTTATCATGCAAAGTTTATTTTGTAGTCACTATAAACAATTAAGCTGTCACCAATAAAATATTGTGGTCACCAAAAAATTGTTTTGTGGTTACTACAAAAAATTTTGTGGGTATTTATCGTGCAAAGTTTATTTTGTAGTCAATATAAACAATTAAGCTGTCACCAAAAAAATATTGTGATCACCAAAAAATTGGTTTGTGGTTTGTGGGTATTTATCATGCAAAGTTTATTTTGTAGTCACTATAAACAATTAAGCTGTCACGACTAAAATATTGTTGTCACCAAAATTTTTTTATTGTAATTAATACGAAATAATTTTGAAGGGAAAACTTCCTACAAAATTTTTCTTTCAGTGCAACTATGCTGGTTTCAGACAGAATTCTGTACCTAATTTCACAGATAGAGCCCGTCCTATTTTTCATCGTATTGTATGTTCA
>PNEQ01054448.1:124061-141105 GCA_003012365.1 Medauroidea extradentata
CGCAGTTTCAGCCACCGTGCATGCGAAGTACGCAGTTTCAGCCACCGTGCATGCGAAGTACGCAGTTTCAGCCACCGTGCATGCGAAGTACGCAGTTTCAGCCACCGTGCATGCGAAGTACGCAGTTTCAGCCACCGTGCATGCGAAGTACGCAGTTTCAGCCACCGTGCATGCGAAGTACGCAAGTAGGGTTGGCAGTATGATTGGATTAGAAATTAAATTCTTGTTTCCTACAGAACACACGACCGTCTGACGTTTCAAAACCTAAATAATACAAGATAGTTTCACTTGGAAGTACGTGCAAGTCTTGTTATAAAGTAGCTATCGACAATGTTACTGTTGTATTTTATGGAACACAACAACCAACATCACAAATTTATATTTTTCCTTTATGTATCGAAACATAGAAGTAAACAGTGGTAGTGTGTACACAACACAGACGTTTTCTACAGATTTCTGTAATTAAATCTCAGTTGACGTTTATGAACAGAATTAAGAAAGGTATTGAGTAGAGAATTAATAATAGCGTATGCCGGGTTTAAGATTAATTCTACTACAGGTTAGAAAGAAAATATGTTTCCTTACAGGACAGTTCGGCACAGGGAAAAAATCTACCGCTAGTTGTGTTGCAATCACTAATGTATAGTCTCGTAAAAGAATTCCACTTTTTGACGGTGGTGTTGGCATTTATTTTTACAGCTGTTTCCATTAAATAAACAGTGTTTTTCTCTGTCAAAATGATATTTGCACAAACACACTCAACTGGCTCTCAAACTTGCAATTTATAAAAAAGGAAGTATTTTCCTGAAGAAATTGGTAGGCTACATATGATAGCCTTCAGAACTGTCAAAAAATGGAATTCTTACGTGAGACAGACTATACCTAATAAAACACGAAACCGTAGTATGCTCTGTTTTATATAAGTTTGGTAACATTTGACAGCTACTTTTGAGCAATAATATAATATCCTCTGATTTGTGACACAAACTTTGCAGTATAAATTGTGAAATATACATTTCCGGCTCAATTTAGAACTAAAAATGCCTTGCATTGTGCCACAGATCACAAAATATAAAAAAAATGTCCGTAAGTAGCTGTCAAATTTTACCAAACTTATATGAAACTGAGTATGAAATTAATTTTAACTAGGTGTGGTAAAGATATAAGTATCTAAATTTAATTTTAAAGTGAAAACAAACCAATTTAGCCTTACAAATGTCAAATGTTCAGCTTCATGTAACTTAAAATTCAGGGAAACTCTGAGATTAGTCAGTTTACACCTCTTGCTGATACCAGCGCTCAAGCGGCAGAAATGTTTCCTGTGCCAAACTTTTAACTTTGATCTTACCAACCTGTAGTATAATTAACATTAACTGGGGCCTAGGCCTGTTACGTCCTTAGAGTGAGTAGGCCTATATAAGATAGAGCGATAATATAATAGACTTCCGCGCACGTGATAAAAATCTCACGTATTCGTAGCCACTATGTTGTGCATAAACTGACAATGCGCCAATTATGAGTTTGTCAGTAAAATATGCGTAAAATTTATCATACTCGAGACATTATTACGAATGGTATTTTAGTCATATAAATGCAACATTTACGTCAGAATATATAAATAAAATACATTTTGTAATACTCTGAAAAATAATTAATACGTTTCTTATAATTATTAGTACATAGTCGGTTGATGAGTAACGCAGTCTAGTTCTATACGCGTGTAATAGAGAAGAACGGCGAACTTGACACACAAAACATATTAACAATTTTAGTGTACAACATTGCGGCCAACTTCGGAAGAAAATCACTAAGTCGCTGCTGTGCATATAAAAAGTATTTTTTCTAGTAACGATGGCGAGATACGGATTAGCTTGACACATTCAGAAAGCAGTTGACGGCGGTCTACGATTTCGGAAAGCTTCACATGAAACAGTAAACAAATACGAACAAGCATAAACATGTGATGTAGTAAATGTATAGGTGTGTGTGATGCACGTTGATCTTTATTATTACGGCATGGAATTATAGGGTCTTCACAGAATGTCTCATAGAGGCGATGCGATAACACTGCTCGCCAATTGACTGACTTGCGCCTAGAGGCTAGGGTGAACCATGGTCCGCGTGCTCGATTCGCCCTTAGCACTCCGCACTTCTAGTCTGGGCCGCGAAAAATATGCTTCCCTAGGCAACCGCCTTAAGAGCGCAGTCCACGTCAGTCTTCAACGTCTTTTTTTTTTATAGCAGATTTTTCCCCTTATTTTAGACATACATTGTAACTAAATCATTTTCTTAGGAAATTTGTGTATCTCTCATAGTTTTTACGTAATGACTCCTAAACGCCAAATTTTGGATTTTGCGGTTTTATGTACCCCACTAAAACCAACTGACTAACCAAACTGAAATAATTCGCAGTGTATAACAATGTTGTAGGCTATAACATGACACACACACAATTTTATATATATATATTAATTTAGAAAATTTTAAATTTTCATTTCAAAACTAAATATTTTTAAATTAAATACAAAAATATATATTTTTTGGTTTTTATATATGTCAAATTGTAGCCTAAAACATTGTTATACACTGTGAATTTTTTCAGTTTGGTATGTCTGTTGGTTTTAGAGGCGTATATAAATCCGTAAAATGCAAGGTTTGACGTTTACGAATCATTACGTAAAACTATTAGAGATACAGAAATTTCCTAAGAAGAAGATTTAGTCACAATTTTTGTCTAAAATAAGAAAATAATTACCTGGTATAAACATTAAAATAAAAATGACGTTGAAAACTGAAGTGTACCGCGCTCTTAACCAACATCTTTATTCTGATTTTAGACTATTTTATGTGTACTACAATCGCACCTCTTCTTCCTCAGCGCGCCTCATAACGGGTTCGTCTTTATGCCCTGCAATTCTGTTCGCCGTGTTGCGTTCTCGGATACTTCCTTGAAACGAACACCTACCGCGAACATAATCAACATTGACCCTGTAAGTACATTTCATCCCCCCCCCCCCGCCGGTCTCTCATTGCGTTGACATGCCAAAAGAGCACGGAGTCGACAAATCCGACGAGGATGTTCCAAGCAATCGAACTTTTTATTGCGGAAACAATTTTTTTTTATTTATGTAGAACCTCAGCTGTGCTTAAAGCATAAATTGTCACGGAGCAAGGCTGTGATGTTGCCGCTGTGACTAAATACAGTAACGATGTATAAAGATGCTGCCTACCTGAGACTAGTAAAGCGAGCAAGGATAATGATTTACGTTATATTCGGTGGTGCTCCAGCATTTTCAAATAATTTCGCTTTCAAACCTTAACCATTTTCTGTTTTGAGAAGGTGAGGTGAGAGAGTTTTACTGCGCTTTAACGACGACGTCTTAATAGGTGGTGGACCTGGCGCCTGAACCGTGCTGTAGCGTCGTATGTAAAGTATTTTTTATTGCATAACTATTAAAAAATTTTCCAATGCGTTTATCTACGAATAGAATACACACTTCAGACTGTGCCCCTATGATTTTAGAAATGCCGTCCGCTAATTTGAAAACTGATTTCCAAACTCCTCAAAAGTGCTAAAAATGGCTTTCTCACGTTGCTGTATCTGAGAAAATATGAACCGTAATCGGAAAATTAAATTATAGAAACTTGCATTTGTTTTTACCACATAGTTTCCACAATAAAACAATAGGGTCATCGCTTGAAGTCCAGTTGAAAAACTGTTTCTACTAAAACACTGCGCGCTAGTTTAGTCCTTCGTGCCTAGAGGCGATGAGGTGTTTGACACGCGTGTTATTTTCCACTTATAGCTATCACCGTTTCCGTGCCACGAACTTAAAAAAAAAGCTAGCGTCCAGTAACTCTTAAGAGCCGATGAGGATGAAGTGAAAATGAAGGGACAACACAACATCCATACTCGAGCCGGAACTCGAAACCAGGACTTATCGCCTAACCGATTACGCTACAGACTGGTTTCTGTATTGAGAAAAGGAGAAAACTTCCACAGGAAAAACAAAAATGGAAAAAATAAATTTTTACAGTCGATGTTTTCGAGTTTTTTCTATAATAAACGTACATATGTATTCGTCGTTTTCATGGTGGTCAAAAAAGCGCCATAATATATCCCCTAGCACTGTGGGCATCAACGTGATGAACAAGGAAGTTAATGGTGGCACAGACACAGGATGTAAGGAAATTAATATCCCAAACTCCGAGAGGTGATCCCTTATGAAAAAGTTAACAGACATTATATGGAGCACTTTCAGGACAAGTGAATATTGAGAGAGATATATAAGCCTTTGAAAAATAGAGTTTAAAAATAGTAAATTTGTCAAAGTATGAAAAACTTTTAGGAGTTAAATTACGATTCTGTGAGTTATGTTAAGTGGTGTTGAAATCTGTAACCTGTAAAACATGCAGCATTTAAACTTTCCTCTGCCATGTAAACATTACGGGTGGCCACCCTCATATTGCAAAATATAATTCTTTGCCGTCAGGAATCGTGATCAATGGACGACTTGAAGTACACGCCCCCTGACGTCACCGCAGAGGAAAAGTACTGTGGGAAACAAAGCTTATTTACAAACATGCTGATGTGTTAGTTGGTAATTGCAGAAAGCAAAAATGTTGCGCATTCATAGGTTTGCACGCAATGGTAAAAAAATATTAGTTTCAATTTCATGGTTAAGATACGCAAATACATAAGATTAATGTTTACCTGAAAAAACGGCAAATTCCAAACAAATAATCAATTTTCTTGACGTACATCTCATCCGGGACATGTGAAGCCAAACAGCTAAATGAGGGTTATGTTCGGCTGCGGTATCCGTTCCATGGAGATAGGAATTGTTTCCCACACCTGACTGAAGCTCCGCCTCTTTTCAAGTCGTCCATTAATTCTGTGTATTTGAACAGCATATCGTAAGGAACAATAAAGGTCGTCTTTTTACAAGCTCCTAGAACGCACCGTTTACCAGTAATATTTACAGAACAGTTGCTATGACAACCAAACGCCTGGTATGTATGTGAAACGTTCTACTTCCGCCAAGGAGTTGTGTTGTACGGGCTCCGTGCTCGTGTGCTATAACGTGCAAGCGTTCCACATAACCGTTTTTACTATGGGAGTTTTTTTGGTAGAAAATCTGTGGCAAAGTTCAGTGTTGTCTGTTATTATCACCATCATACAACCACCACCATCACCATCAGCGAACAGATATCACTATTTTACTTGTATCGCCCCCGCCAAATAACCACCACACAATCACCACGACCAACATCATTCATTCACCATCACCGTCATCAATCACCCAGTTATCACAACAACCTCTATTAATAAAGCTTACCATCGTTACCACCAGTGTATCATTACTACCCCCACCACAATCATATCACCATACTATCACACCATCACAATCAACATTATCAAAGTTACCATCCATTATTGGAGAACTGAAAAATTCGCGTTTGCTTTTAGGCGCAAGCTAGAGTTCCAGCAACTATAGGTCTGTATCACGTTCACAATTGGCCGTTGACTTACTATACACTTACTGGAAGTAGCTGAGCCAATAATATAACTGCCTCTGAATACAGGCCTATTTCACTGTGTCAGCGAGCAGCTAATGCACATCTGCTGTCTGCACGATTTCACAAATATTCTTAGCGGCTAGGCTATAGCTCAGTGAACCCGAGAATTTTTCCGGGCTCTATCCATCATTATTCATTAGAGACCCGGTAATTTCGCGGGTTCAAGGACCAGCTGGCTGGACTGCACAGTCCTGTGTACACTATGTCTTCAGCTACTTGTATATTGTCTGCTGCTACAGTGAGTGGACAGTTAAACGCCCAACAAGACATAGTGTCGGTCGGTGGGGTTGTTTTTATGTAGGCTTGTTATTGGTCCTTCCTACTCGAGGACTTCTCTCATAAATGGTAGTCCAACCGCGAGAGTAATTGTCTCAAATGAATTCTTGAAGATGTTAGATTTCAAATCCTGTACACGTTCAATACTTTCGCGTTTGGGTCACTGAACCAATAGTAGGTCTACATGAAACTTAAAATCTCCTACTCTACCTTGTCACACGTACAACTGGCCACTCACTGGAGCAGTAGCCAATATATAGGACTGTGGAGTCTAGCCTGCTGGTTGCTGAACCTGCGAAATGTCCGAGAAGCTAAAGCCCAATACACACGGGCCTCTTTCTTGTACACCAAGGTGATCAGGAAAAGGTGAACAAGAAAGTTTACACTCCCTTGTATACATACTTCATGAACGTACCGTACACACGGTAGTACTTGCGTAGGCCTACTAGCTTGAATGTGCCTCTCTGCCAAATAAGGTTAGAAATACGAGGCCCTTTTTTGTTTTTTATATTATTTTTTTTAATTTTGTGATTTTGCTTACTATAAAAATAGCAAGGATGTGGAATTTGTCATTTCAAATTGTAAGATACATCAGTTATATGCAGGATATAAACTGAAAAATAAAGTTTTGTGCCTATACGAGGCTTCAATTTGTGTTATACGCTCAAATAAATACTATTTAGAATATATTAGCGTACGTAAACAAGCCACCTGAAAATATAAACAAACTACTTACACGGGAAGGTGCATGAAAATTAGAACCGCCTCTAAAGGATTCTAGCTAGAATGCAAGATCTTGCTGGCACGGTACTTGCATACAAGTCGGCCATTCACACGATGCAAGTCGCCTTGAACAAGAAGATGTTCGCCTTCTTGCTCAAAAAAGATAACCGTGTGTATTGGGCTTAATCATCCCTAAATCGTTATTGTTATTAATTGTAGTGTGACCTCCACGTAGAGTTATGTCGTTCGAGAGATTTGGAAATTCGGCGCTTTTTCACCATATTTCTTCGTTCCGAACTGACACTAAATTAAAAAAAAAAGCGATCAGCTACTACACCATTGAACGTTCTCTAACGGGAATCAATCTTAGTTTGCGTTTTCCATTTTGTGGACGCCTATACTGTAGTGGATGTAGGCGACCCTAGAGTTCGCTGTGTTCGCTGCATCTTTCTCTGCATTGAAAAGCTTTAACTTTTTTGAGCTGCGGCATGTTGAGCATCATTAAAAAAATCACAGAAACGCTTTTGTTTAATTGATAAAAGTAAACTATAGTTGGATTTATATACTGTTGTCAACTCAGCGTATCTCTGCTTAAGGTGACCGCTTGTCCAGCCCGCCGAGAGGTATGTAGAATTTCGGCCGTTAGAAAAAATTTTCCGAAAACTGCTCAGAGTGCGTAAGTTATATCTGTTTAAAAACACCATTCAGTGAAAGGTACATATGTATACTCATTACAGTTTCTTACTGTACCTCTAAAGTTTATATTTACTATACCGAAAATTGCGAAAATATGTGATCTTTTTAGGTATGAAAATCTTGGCATTGACTTTTAAAAGCTATGAACGTGTACAATACACCTTTACCTTCAGTATTACGTTATAAAATGATAGGGTTACCACCACGGTCGTAGAAGAACAGGTCTGGACACTCGCCTATCTAACAATGTATTTTGCTTGACCCCCTTGTTGTTTGGCTGTAGTTCGTCTAGTTACCGAGAGTGTTGTACTTTTTGGCGCTGTTTTCCGGGCGGTCGGACTCAAACTCCGTCCACTTTTTTCCATTGTTAAATTCATAAGGTAAACAAAGATTGCTGGAGCCTTTTCTTAAATTTGTGAACGAAGGAAGTATTTCATAAATTGATAAAAAAAAAATACGTTTTGATAAATTGTTTATCTTAGTGGGGAGGAAGAGGGCGGAGTTTGAGCCGACCGCCCGAACAGCAGCGCACAAAAACCTATACCATTGTCGTGAACTTAGTGAACTACAGCCAAACAACAAGAGGGTCAAGTTTCCAGGCGAGTGCCCAGACCTGTTCTACGACCGTGGTCACCACTGAATATCTCATAGAGGCTAGTTGTCGGTTAGAAGACTGCACGCCAGTTAGTGACTTGCGCCTAGAGGCTAGAGTGAGGCGTGTTTCGCATGCTGTGTCGTTCTTACCGCATCCGCACTTCTAGGCTTCAAACGCGCGAAACGCATCCATCGAGGCGGTCACCTTAAGAGTGCGTGGTAGATAAATAAACGCTCAAAACATCAATTGATTTCTACGCTTTTTTCGAAGCCAATATGGTTAAAATACTCAATGAAAATCCTAGATAATGATATTTGATAACTTTATGAGTAAATATTTATCCAGAATTACTAATTCGTTACTCGTGATCTCTTACGTCGCAGTTAAATGCACGAGGTTCCGGCGTCAGAGATTGTGCCTCAGAAGTTTGTAACACTGGAAACAATTTTGTCTAAAACGTTAGCTAAAACTATTGTCTAGGATTGATATTGTTTACTTTCCGCAAATTGACTTCAAGAAACCTACAGTTATAGATTAATGCTTTTAGCTTTGATTTACGTACCACGCCCCCTTAACCTCAGAAATAAGTTTTCAATTACATACGTCTTTCATATGTCGACCGCGGTCAGTTGATCACTTTGAAGACCGCCTTGACAAGAATATATTAATTTTTAAGTATGATGAAATCTATACTTACACTGCTACAACTATACAGAATGTATCAGAATAACTATTACCCACGATTAGGTATTGTTAAGGAAACATCGATGAAGTTTTTATGAGAGACTCCTGTCCAGAAATGTTCCTTGGGCAGTGTTAGATAAATGTGATGAAATGAAATGCTTCACCCGGGTACACGACAAGAGTTGCTGAGTATGACGACACTGCTGTTATTGTACAAAGCGTACCTTCGATGCAAGTTGTCATGCACATACTCAAATATAGGTACCTGCCTGGTGTGTGCTGAATGCGCTTGCAAGGAGATCTTCCTACGACTCCACAGGAGTCTCAATAACAGAACATTCCTTGACAGGGGTTACTTATCTAAACTTTTTTCTGCTAGATCCCTTTTACTAAACCTAATAGTGTGTAATATTTATTTCTGATGCATGTTGTATTATCAGTTTGGGGAATAATACAGGTCAACTGTGAAGAAATAAATAATTGCTTGAATGAAATGTTCTCTCACTTTGTTACGAACACCGTGATTGTTCTTTCTTTAAAATAAATTGCTCAGCTCCCTTTTAACACGAGTTCGCGTTGTTCAACGGTCGCGAAAATTGTCTCTGCGGAAACAAAACGTGCGAGTCCTTTTCTTTACTTTTTTTTAAAGTCAAGTTATTGTACAGAAGCACTTACCCTGATGGGCTGCACAAACCACAGATCTTCTCAGCGATGTATTCTCGCTCAAGATGCGGTCTCCGCCCCAGCGACATAACCCCCGTGGCCTGTGAAAATACGACGATTTCGCCCATTGTGGTTCGCATCGGAAATCGATAACCCTCGCCTGGAACTTTTTGTATGCTGCTTCATCGCTGGGAATCTTTCCAGGCGGCTGGCTGAAGAAACATGAGAACCGTTGTTTTGAAATATGTAAGAAGGACCTCCCTGTTTTCCACTACAGCGGTCAAGCTCGCTTCCCGGTTACGTCTTTCGATTTTCGCACGCGGGAAATGTTGTGGACGTTGTCGCTGGCTGCCAGGTTCTCTCGGGGTTCTCCCGTTTCTCTTGCATTCTGCATTCCATCGCTTCTTAATCGTAGAAACCGAGCAAGGTGGCGCAACGACGTTGGACCCGGGTTCGGTCCCCGGCTCCGGCCATCCTGATTTCGGTTTTCCATCGTTTCCCGAAATAACTCCAGACGAATGCTGGGTTGGTTCCTTAATAAAGGCCATGGCCGACTCCTCTCCCAGCTGCTGTCATTGTACTAAGTTGTGTTTTGCCGTCTCTAATGACCTCGCTGACGACGAGACGTAAAAAAACCACTTACGCTACTTTGATCGTAGAACTTAACTTCGGGGTTAGGCGGACGCCTAGTAACGAAGTTCACAAGTCTGCCGAATTTGGAGTGTTATACTTATTTTTTCATAAAAGCAATCCAAGCGAAGTATACAGGGCGTAAAGACAAGTGTTTACAACTATACACTGCTGTGTACAAGGCTCCGAGATGAGCAGTTTGGTACAGGATCTTGTGTTCCACAGGGTCGGGAAATTATCCGTACATCGCTCGACACATTTCTACTAAGACATGAATGCAGTGCTGTAGGCCCTACTTTATCATGTTCCATAATGTCTACTGCTTCACGACAGTTATTATTTTATTCTTCAACGAGTGCAGATATCGAAAAACCACTCGCTAGTTTTGCTAGAAACAGTTTATACTATGTTAATTAATTTTCTCAAAACAAAATACACCATGGTTTCGGCTAAATATGATGGACGTAATTAACCTAATGTATGCCAGTTTTGTCTACAAAATATTATACTACATAGTAAAGGCAGTTTGTAAGAAAACTGTGGAACAGTTTTGAGATATCTGTTCTCTTTTAAGAATAAAACATTAATGATCGTAAACGCAGTATAAATGATGGATCATAACCTTAATCAACCTGCTGGTTGGCTGAATCTAGTTTTTTTTTTTTTTTTCAGAGGTAAAATCTTGTATATAACGTTACATGATTGCTATAGCCAATTTTTTTATTGAAAAAAAAATGTTTGCAACCATTTGTTTTAATGCCTTACGTTCACATCTGCAACTCTGCGTCGTGTTCAATGACTGGATGATTTTTAACTCTCAGAATCTTGAGGTTATACTCACAAATCTCAGACGAGTTGAATCGCAGTAACCAGGGATGCCCATCCTCCCCAAGACCCAATGCGCAATTTCCCCCCCCCCTCCCCCAGAAAAAACCCTCAAACAAATTTACTATGAGTTACATTTCAGTACTGGAAATATATTTAGGCTACCATTTCGTAAAAACAGTCGTAAACAAATACAACTTCTCTGGTTTTTACTAGCCTTCTTTGTAGGTGATACCAAGATAGCACTTGTACAGTCATGAAAAAAATTTTCGTTTATGATTAAACATTTTATTCTTGAAAAAAAATTGTCCCCCCCCCCACCACTGAAAAATATTAAATTCAGAACTTGCGCAATGATCCCCACTTGTGGGCACCCCTGGCAGTAACCATATTCTCATTGGTACAGCGAACTGAGTTACACCACTACACAAAGACTCGCTGCCAATAGCCATGGAGCAGAACTGCAGATGCACGTCAAGCATGGAAACTAGTTGATAAAAAAATTATTTTCACCTAAAATTACTGGCTCTAGTAATTGCTTAGGGACCTGAAAAATTTCGGGTTTTGTTGTGGCTACAGGCTAGAATTTTAACAACTGTAAGTTCTTGTTACTGTCGCAGTTGGCCCTTGATTTAGGCACCTTCCGGAGGGGCACTGGGCCAATAATAGAGAGTCAACTAAATATAGGCACAGTTGTGTGGTGTGGTTGTGCCTGAAAGCATCCAATGAGCAGCCAGCAAGTGCTTGAGTGCACATATATTGTTAAAGGCTAGCCTACAGGTCAGTCAACCCTGGAATATTTCCTGCGAATCCCGCGTTATTTTCTAACTGCATACTATACTGCATACTCTTGTTCGCTCGCTCAACCGTCTTACATTAAGGCCGTGATCTTTCATTTATTTCCAACAATTGCAAATAACTCAAATATTTTTAACCAATGAAAAATTTTGCCAGAGCGTTTTTTTTAATAAGGTACCGTTTGTTAGCAACAAATTATTTTGTTTGATTATGGCTCATTTTGACAACAAAATATGTGATATTTCAGTGGCAAAATTTAACAATCCGTTTGGTGTATTGCAACAGAAAAATTAAGATACTAACGAATTGTTGAAACTGTAAGAATGAATTTTTTATGTATGTTTTAATTTACGTTTAAAAACATTGTTTCGAAGCCACTGCAAAACTAAAGAGCAGGGCCTTAAGTCAATGGCGAATTCAGCTCTAGGTTTTTTTTGGGGGGGGGGGCATATCTTAAATGTTTAAAAAGTAGCTATGCTATTACCTGTAGTCAAAGAAGGGGGATCCGGTGCTCTCACCTGGAAATTT
Organism: Medauroidea extradentata; assembly: GCA_003012365.1. NCBI lineage: Eukaryota > Metazoa > Arthropoda > Insecta > Phasmatodea > Phasmatidae > Medauroidea > Medauroidea extradentata. The sequence goes on from PNEQ01054448.1 coordinate 136,060, forward strand.
TAGTTTTGAAGGTGTAAAATTGTGTTATTTAAAACGTTTCCTAAAGAAAAAAATTTTAATATACCACTTAAAAACTTTGTAGTATTTTAAGAATAAACTATACATCAAAGGTCCAACAGGGGGGGGAGGGAGAGTGGCCAATCGCACGTAAGGCAGTAAAATACGTAAACTACATCGCATAAGGATATGCGAGACCATTGGCATCACAGACTGTGCTCAAGGCTGAACGGGTCAGTGGGTCCCTTCCTAAATAATAACCCGAATTTAGCATCTTCCCGATGAATGCATATCACTGTAGTTATCCATGTCAAATATTGTACAGTATTTTGTGAGGTATTTCAGGCCTTACACTGTATAATGGTAGCGTAGCTGTAGACAATACAGTCAAAAACATTTGTTGTGGTTCCATTGTTTCGCGTGTTCTGCCCCGCTTTAGCCTTGTGAAGCTGAAAATTCTTTTATTGTGGGGGGATGACGTTAACAGATTTGTGTTCTGTGTATACACGGTAACTTTCATTGTTTTTCTACCTGTCATTTGTTTCTGTTCCCGTGTATGCTGTGTGCTTCGCTTATGTTGCTCTCTTCTTTGTTTCAGTTTTCCCCAATGTGCCGCCCGCCCCTGGAATGCCTTGTCAGGGAGAAGACAGTGAGTATTTGTTTCATTTATATCTTCTATTGATTGTTCAGGATAAAGTAAGCACTGCTTAAGTGGGCGGTTCACTGAAATATTAATTGTTTTAAACATTTTTTTTTTCGTTTGTACACGATATGGTTTTCTCCGTATGCATATATTGTGACTATTTTTTATTGTAACAAAAGTTTTTTTTAGCTTTCATGCTTTTTGTATTATACCATATTAAAGTAAAATTTTGCAAAAAAAATATTGTTTTATGCATGAAACGAAAACCAACTTAATTACCGAAATGAAAAAAATTCACACATGTATGAAAATCGCATTGATTAGTTTGTATTTTAAAAATATTTTTAAAAGATAGGTTTTTTTTTTTTAATTTTAAATTCATTATTTTTTAAAATACAAAAAAAGTCAATGCGGTTTGTAAGAACGTAATGTCATAGTCCATGACACTGTTCTAGAGTGTGAATTTTTTTTTTTTTTTTCATTTTTTTAAGTAAGTTGTTTTTCCTTTAATGCATAAAACAATTTTTGCAAATTTTGACTCTAATATGATATTATACAAAACCTATTAAAGCTAAAAAATTTCGTTACAGTAAAAATTGTCGCAATATATGCCTACAAGACAAACCATATCTCGTACAAATAAAAAAAATTTAAAACAATAAAATTTTTCAGCGAATTGCCCCCTTAACTTTTTCTTTCGGCGATTTTGCATTCTTCTTTAATGTTTCGAGTATGAAAATTACAACAAAACTAAAAATCAATGTAAACATTTCACCACGCTAAAACGTATCACCTTTCAGTGGGTTGTTGCCAGGTAGGGCTGCAGTTGCCAAGGGTTGTGCGCTGGTTGACTCTACAGCCACTGACACGCTGATGTGCAGGTGCCCCTTACTACTGAGTGCTCACAACACATCTAGTAGCCGGCAAATATTTCATGGTCGTTGGTCCGCGACGCGTTCATCAAGAGTGTACAGTTCCGACTATCTGCAGCTCCACCTGTCAACAAACCACGAGCCGCCACTGTTAAGAGCTTGTTCCCGAGTTTTTTTTTTTTTCTTTTTTTTTTCAGACTGGTGCCAATAACTCAAATATTTTTTAACTAAAAGTTTTGAAAATATTTGAGTCAATGTGCAATCTCACGATGCACAATACTGTGGACGCGTTTTTTAAAATAATGTACCATTCGCCAGCAAAAAAAAATAATTTCCTTCATTTTTGCTTATTTTCACGACGAAAAACGTGGTTCTTTGGGTAATGAAATCTAAAAAAATTTTCAGTATAATTCTACAAAAAAATTCAGCTACAAATTATAACATATAAGTGTCAAAACTGTGCAGCGAAATTTTGATATGAGGATTAGGTAGCAATAAAAAAAATATTTTCGAAATCACTGCAAAACTCCGTAACTATAGGCCTCTTTCGAATGTCAACCAACTGCTCACCAATGCTTTCTCTATGGGGATAGCAGTTGGTTGTCATTCGAAAGAGGTTTATAATATAATATTCGGCCCTTAAGTCCACTCTAACCTTACCTCACAATATCCCGACCAATTAACTCTGATAAACTTTGTGTAGCTGTCAGTGAAACGATCACAACTCTTTGCATTTGGCAATGTTGCAAATAGAATTATGTATGACAGGAGAATAATGTTATTATTAACACTTCGTCAAGTACTAGAAAAGATCGTAACTAAAAGTATTATATGAAGAGTTCCAAGCTTACGAGATTCGTTGCCACTATATTTGGTATACCGTTTCGTTTTTTGGTTGAATATTTATGGAATTTACAGGATACATCAGTTACAAAATTTTCGTTTCATCTCTACGTTTTAATAACGGTACGAAATTTGGAACAAAATTTGGTTTTGTATTGTTGTATTTGCATTCTGTGTGTAGCAGGCTGCGAGGTTTCAACCTGCACTAAAAGCTCCCAAAAGTGTGGTGTGGTTTGTACTTTTCCAACACGATGAGCCCTACGACAAATATTGCAAATAGAATCTATTTCTGTCGGATTGACGGGTTTGCGGTTTCGTCGGGCTAGCCTTGATTCTGATTGACTCTTGTAAATATTGTGTCGTGTGGTTGATTTGTCGTGTTCGTCGGGCTATTGTGATTCCAGTATGATTAGTTATCGAATGTATATCATTGTTTTATAGCCTCACCATTTGAAAAGGCATAAGGTGGATGTACAGTGCCAGGAGAAGTTCGTTCCGACAGTACGACACGACATGCTTGTTCGACCATTTTCACATCTAAATAAAATTGTGTAAAATATCGTCCAGCAGCTCTTACGGGAAAGAAATAACATAAACGCGAGACACTGCCTTGATTTCAGTGTTCCTATGCAAAAACGCGTTGTTCTTTGGGAAGTTTAAGTTTTGCATGTAGGTTAGTTATTTCCAAACAGTCACACTTATTTATTAAGGAAATCATAATTAATTATTGGCTTTGTTTTTCTGTACATTAATCATTACAGTCTCGTAATATTAACCTAAAGAAATCTGTCTCTAAATTCATAAACTTACCACCGTAAAATACAGTGATGTAATGGTTGAAATTTTACTGGTGTTTTCATTTACGTTGTTAATTACACGCCCTGCTCTTTAACAACGCTAAAAGGGTTGCAGTTTCCCATATTGTCCTCATCGATGTTCTTATTTGTTGTTGATAAATTTTTGTCGGTAATGTGGATGTGTTGTCAAAGCTGTCGCGGCGTTGTAAACCCACATTTAGTACAAGAAGTAGTAAATTATAGTAATATTATTATTATGAAACTTGGAAAATGGGCGTTGTAGGGCACATAAAGGCAGTCATTGAAGTATGTCAATATTTTTAGGAATGAAACAGCAGTAAGTTGCCATCATTCGTAATTAATGACCTAAAATAGGTACGTTAAGCTTTGAAGGAAATTAAAGTAAGTTACTTACTTTCAAAAAACTAACAGGCCTGTCCATCGCCAGTTGACAGCGTTAGTCTTGGTTCCCACGTGATAGAAAACATTTCTCATTACCATAAAAATCTAAAATTCAGATAACGCCATTTAATTAATTACGCCCTCGTATCTGGATTTTCACACTGGCATTGCCAGAAATGAATGACATCGGTGTACTGTTGTAGCTAGTTTTTAATACGATCATTTTTTGTGCTTAGTTATTGTATGGCTTTATTTTTGTCGTTATTGCAGTAAACTTACTTCCTACTGGCAACGTAGGCTTTTAGAGACGACTGAAATTGATGTTAAAACTTTTAAATCGGAAACCTATAAAGGGAAAATAATATGTTTAATAATCATCTTTTGCCAAATTTAAATAATTTGTACTTAACAACCCGACGTGTAAACTGAGAACTTATAATTCAGTAAGATGTATGAAGGTTTATAGAGCACAGCCTACAGTGTTGCCAAGTATATTGAGAGTCTGGAAAAGAGAGTTGTTAGCAAATACGATAAGACAGTCGCGAGTGATTATCTGTACCAGATGTGAAGTTACAGATTAGACCCGCTGTTTTTTTCTCTATCGCCAGGTTTGCACTAAAACAACTGCAAGCAGTTCATAGAGACATGTAAATTTCGCGTTATTTTCTGACAACAGCCTAGACTGTAAACAGTTGTTTACTTGCTCGACGTCTTCCACTGGTCTATAGTGTCGTGGATTGTAGCGGGGAACACTTATATATATTGTTACAAGCTTGCGGGCTAGGTACGTTTGGGGATGGAGGTCTTGATAAAGTAAAGAAAATAAAGCTTACCTAGTTTATTTACAAATCTACATACAAAAATAACCTATGTCTACAATGATTTACCACAATAAATGTCAAACAGAACAAGTAACTACTATTTACACAAAAGAAAAAAAATACATCTACATAAGTTCTCTGTAAATGGAAAGGTTACTAGTCACTCGCAATGGTGGACCCAAAGAAATAATACCGAAGAATCTTTCTGGCCTAGAATCACCTTCTTCCTCCTACTTGCTGCGGTCCCACTCGCTGGACGCCCTTGAACAGTCGTCGCAATCCAATACTCGTCACTATCACTTCAGATCACACTAGGCACCTGCCAGCAAAACTCTCTCGCTCCTGCTGTAGCTCCCCCTTATATACCTCACCCTCCTTCTTCTCGAATTATCTCGGCGGGTCTCTGTTCTCCAACCTCCTGGAAAGATGTCGCTTCAATGTCAAGTACCACCCAGAGAGAAGAAGAGGGAATAGGATCATTCCAGATCACGATATTTTCTCTCGGTTACCCGATACTGGGTGCAGGTGGTTATCATGGAGTAATACAATCCATGCGGCACCCGAGGAGGCCTTTTAGCGCTGCCGCCACTGTATTGTATTTCGCCGCCCTGCCCGACAGCCACGGCGCCGAAGAGTGAGTGGGAAGGGGGTGTCCTAGCTCCGCCACCACA
>PNEQ01054449.1:0-16436 GCA_003012365.1 Medauroidea extradentata
TTAAAATATTAATATTTGTACCAGACATAAAGTTAATTTTCAGACACAAAAACTGCTTAAATAGCACCATTTTGCACCTGAAAATCCAAATTTTTCCGGGGGAGGACCCCCGGACCCCCCGCTTTATTTGTGGGGATGGGTGAATATTTAACAAAGTTGAATAACCCCCCCCAAACACAAATCCTGGCTACGCCACTGTGTGGGTTAGTGTGCTAATCTGCTTGTGAACCACATACTGAAATATGACAGTATTTTTGAACTAAGTTGTCCACATTAAAATTATTTCAGTATAACAACGAACATATTTACTGATATGGCCTGATTAACAACAATACCATGCAAAAGTGGACCATCATACTAGCAAACGTTCGCCGCTTCTGCCAACAGTTGGGCAACTGAAAAATTATTGTATTTGCGACTAGGGGGCATTCGTCTGGAATGATTTCGGAAAACCGTGGAAATCCGAATTCAGGATGGCTGGAGCTGGGGATCGAACATGGATCCTCCCGAATCTCAGTCCAATGTCTGCCGTATTCAAGTTTCACTAATTTGAACGCTACTCCTGCTCAAATCTGACTTCTATCGGTTTTGATACCAATGAATAATAGTGGTAACTGTTATTTTTTATATAAAAATGTTTACACATAATTATCTTAATTCTTCGTAAAAATTACTCCGACAAATAACAATATACAAGAAAAAATTCTTTAAATAAATGTTTATTTAAAACCCTACATAATCCCTTATTTTCTACGGTAATTTAAACTGCGATAAATCGTTGTCAGTAGTATTTATTATTAAGTCACTGAAACATTTCAAGTAAAAACCGGATGTTAAATAAATTTAAATTGCTAGCTTAATAGTTTGAAACTTTAATAAGACAGCAAAGAAAACACGGTAAAAACTAGCAAACTGAAACACTTTGACCTCAGTACCAAGGTACAGTTCCGTAAACTGGAAAACATCTCTTGTCTCAATGTTTACCGGATCGTAGATAAGAATCTGCACGACGATAAATCTTGTCTCTGAATCTTCAGCTTATCTCTGCGCACGGTACTACGATCAAGGAATTGGAGTGGTATTTCTTCCTGGCACACAAATGAACAAAAAGTGTAGAAACACCAGTTGGGATAGCAAAAAGTCGAAGTCTGCACGAACTACTTAAAACTTTACTGACCCGCGTCAGGTTCCTCAGTAACACTTTATTTTATGACATTATTTGGTGGATTCACTAAATCGTTCACATGATCGAAACTATTGTAGAGCTATTTAGAGTATGGCCTTTCAAAATATGAGAAATCGCCAATTGTTTCAACAATTTACGGCTTTTATAGACAATCCTCGTAAAATATTTCATGGCACCTAAAAATGTATTACCTGAAATTTTCTTAAAATAAAAATTTGTTTTGTTATTATTATAATATGAAAATGTTTGTATAGTAACAATACAGTATGTCCGAAAGTCTTTCCCTGATTACAAAAATTAATAATATCCACGTGAAGTAAGTTAAAATTGTATTTGTGCAAAAGTGTTTAGAAATTCTCCAATTTTATTTTTCAACTGAAAAATCATTAGTAAACCTTCTCATGAGTACCTTTGGTAGCATCTAGGTTATATAGTCGTTATTAAATTTCCTTCCACACATTAGCCAATATCACTGGAGGGATCGATGCAATGACTCTTGTTATCCGTTGTCGCAAGGTTGCAGGATCTGGTATAGGTGTTCGGTAGACCTCATCCTTGACATAATCTTATAAAAAATCTAATGAGGTTATGTCATGAGGGCGTGGAGGCCATACCGTTAGGCCATCACAACCGATCCATCGTCCAGGAAAGGTCGTATCAAGATAAGTACGGATCTCCATTTATGGTGTTATGTCAAGGATGAGGTCTACCGAACACCTATACCAGATCTTGCAACCCTGCGGCAAAGGATAACCGGAGTCATTGCATCGATCCCTCCAGTGTTGTTGGCTAATGCGTGGATGGAAATTGAATATCTACTATATGTGCTACGTGCTACCAAAGGTGCTCATGTGGAGGTTTACTGATATGTTTCCAGTTGGAAACAGCTTGTAATGTTTCTAAACACTTTTGCAACAGTTCCACATTTTAAATTTACTTCTAGCGGATCTTATTTTTTGTAATCGGGGAAAGACTTTTCGGACACATCCTGTAGTACTATGAGTGTACGTTATGACGAAATCACTGTTTCTTTGTGCGGCATACATTTAATTTTCTGTTGCGATACTGCTAAAGTTAATTTAGAGCGAATGTTACGGGCATAATATACTTCTAGTAGTTGATAAATAGCAACTGAATATCTGCATCTGAAGTCGTATCCAAGGTTAAGGAAAAGTGATTATGGTCCAAAACTCTTCCATACAAAACATTCTGCCGTCAACATTTTTAACAGTGTTGACATACGACTCAGAAATGTTCGTCCTTTCGTGGACTGATAGCATGGTAACAATAATCACCGAAACGTAAACCATTTTATACTTTAGCCATTTTGAGGTTACTTTGTCACACTCAAAATGTTATATCTGGGTTCCTTTGACAAATAAAATATGTGTGAAATTATTTTTTATCTGTCAAAGTTTTTGGGTAATGGCTCGTAAATGTAAAAATTTGCATGTTACGGTTTTCAGTACACTTAAACCAACTCACAAACCAAACTGAAAAAAATGCACATTGAATAACGATGTTGCAGGCTTCAAGGTCTCCTATATAAAACCAGAAAATAATATATTTTTGTACTTGAAAGAATAAATTTAGTTTTGAATTTGAACTAACTACAGCAGGCTAAGTAACTAAAGCTTTCAATGTTAATATCAGTCCTAAGACTGTAACTTCCATCAACAGCGAATTCCCCTTGGCATTATTCACAGTCACAACAAATTTTACGTTAAGGTGTAATTACAGACTCTGAAATGTAAGAGGGTTATAGAATAAAATGCGTAGTTTACGTATGTTGAGATTTACTAAAATCTCTCAGTACATAATCTGGATGATAAAATAATATAGACTGTGTGTGATGTAATTTATATTCGCGATTTCTTATCGCTGGAACCATAAGGAAATTCGCTTTTATAAGTGACATAAACCAATACTCAATACATGCAGGTTCAATTGTATTATAATTATTTGGCATTTTTGTAGGAAAATTATTACTAGACCTATAACCATGCAAGCAAATATATAACATCACAACAGGGAGAAGTATGTTGAAGTTACATAAGCGTGTAAGAATTGCCAACGTTAGAAATTGTAATACACCGGCATGTTTGTACTCTTGTGTGTCTAGGCACCGCTAGTGCGCATGTCGCAATCTTTGACAATACTGTACTATAGGTCGTGTCCGGCCTTGCTCACTAGAGTTTTGAATTAAGTTAGTCCAGTGTCACAAGTGTTTCTGCCTCACAGTTTTCTCAAGGGAGCATATTACAAGAGCGTCTTAACTCACACGGTAAACAACGAGAATCTTATTTTGACTGAAGACGCCCGAAGTACGGCTATCCCTAATACCAACTTTAGGAGAATGGAGAGAAAGACGTTTCAAAATGGCCATGTAGATAATATAATTATCAGTATTACATTTAACTTTTCAGCATACTTAGTAAAAGTGGTTTTAAATAACGTGGGTTTTTTATGTGCATTATTTCGTTTGATTATTGTTTATTGTAACATTTATTTCTCGTTGATAAGTTGTCCGGCGAAGGTGGGAAACTTCGGCAATATTCGGTTAAGGATTCGTTTTTCCTATTTCGGTTACGAGGTTCTGGTTTTCTCGGTGTCTTGTAAGAAGGCTGTCGGAAAGACGATCGAGGACAAAGGAAGGCGTATACTGTATAGTGGAACGAAGGGGGGAGGGGCAGCTGTGCGTGTTTCGCCTGTGAGGCGGACACCCGTACTTCGGCCAGGGCAGGTCCCTCAGGACCAGTAAAACAGGATAGCGACTGCAAGATGTGGAGGTAACGCCGCGAGATCTATGTTTACTTGTGCCTCTCCATCCCACCGTCAAGGAAGTTCCTCCCTTCTCTCCACCCCTCCTTCACAAACTACTTCCTTCGCCTACGGATTACTTTTGTGCGTGTCCGTCACAGCGAAGATCGCCCGAACTTCCACCAGACTTTAATACGTTTCCCCTTCCCTTCCTCCCCAGTGCCAACTTTATTCTCTTCGCCACACCGTGCCTCCCGTTTTGATAGGAAGACGAGATGGATCTTCCATGACCCCCCTTCGCTTTATTTAAGACCCTGTGCTCTTCTTTCAGACAGTCCCTCCTTCACCCTCCTGCATGTTCCTTCGCTTTCTGTGGCGCGTGCTTTTAGGTACTTTCCTCGGCTGATTCTACCTAGCCCTTGTCCTTTCTTCTTCCCATCTTTCGCGGTTCTAGTAACCATCTCCTATTGAAAAGAGTCGAGGGGGAGGGTACGGGGATGAGATGCGACAAGTCTAACAAACGGCTTATTCGAGGTATATACCATTCCACTAGGCTGATCAGGTGAGATTCTATGGAACAATAGCTTTCTTCAAAGAACAATTCAAATTAATTCTTACATCACACTTAATTGAACTGCCTTCGTAAACACAGGCCTCTTGATGTGATGAAATAAAATTTTGGGGAGCAAAGAAAGTTTATGACAGCGTCAGGATTTCTCACTACTTCTACAACACTTGCAGACGTGTTGACGTAAACGACCATTCCTAAATATTAGCAGATTGATTCGGTCTCATTATCCGTTCCTCTCAAGAGGACAGTGTTACAAATGTGAACTCAAGTGTAATGCGTGTGCACGTGCATATGCGCTTTAAGATTTTTATTTGAAAAAAAAAAAAAAACATAAAATTAATAAGTTACTGTAAAATAAATTTCACGAAATTATATTTCTTCTTTGAAAACAATAGAACGCGGAAAAAATACAATATTGTTTTTCTGTTTATTTTTTATAACGATTCTGGCACTGGAAGATCGCTACAAATCAAATAAGTGTTTTGGACATACGCCATTGCAGCAAATTTTGCCACACACCAAATAAAACTGAGAATGCCCATAGGCAAATAAACAACCAAAAGGATGTTTTGGTAACTTGCAAACGAAGAAATGCATACACAATTCTTCAAGGAATTCAGTCGGTGTGTTAACCAGTACAAGAGGAGGAACTAAATTTGACACGCAGTTTAAAAAATAACAAAAAAAAAGTTGTGGGCAAGTTTGCAAACAAAACTCAGATGCTGCTTCCACAAATTTAATTCCGTCAGAAAGAGGCGAAAGAAAGAAACAACAGACAAATATGACAATGACAAAAAAGGAACGATAAATTAATGTCTCTAGACGACACAACAGATGACAGACACCTCAAGGAAAGCAAACAAACACAATTAGCATAGTTAAGGGCGTGGTTCACCCCAGTTTTCAACGTCTTTATTTATTTTTATATTTGTACCAGGTATTTTTTTCTTATTTCAGAATAAATTGCGACTAAATCTTCCTCTTAGAAAATTGTTTTATCTCTCATAGTTTTCGCGTAATGAGTCGTAAACATAAAAATTTGCACTTTACGGTTTTATGTACGCCACTAAAACTAACTGTAATACCAAGCCGAAAAAATTCACAATGTATAACAATGTTGTAGGCTATGAAATGACTCATATAAAAACAAAAAATTAAATATTTTTTGTATTTAATAAAAAATGCTGAATTTTGAAATGAAAACTTATTTAAAAATTGTTAAAAAATACAAAAATGTATTTATTTATTATTTTATATAGTTCAAATCATAGCCTATAAAATTGTTATACATTGTGAATTTTTTCGGTTTGGTATGTCGGTTGGTTTTAGTGGCGTACATAAAACCGCAAAGTCGAAATTTTGACGTTTACAACTCATTATGCAAAAACTATGAGCGATTCAACAATTTTCTAAGAAAAAGATTTAGTCACGATTTATATCTAAAATAAGAAAAAAAGTAGTTGGTACAAATACAAAAATAAATAAAGACGTTGAAAACTGAAGTGAACCGCGCCCTTAACGTCAACATTGACAGATAAAACAAACAGATGATGTTAATGTATTCACCGTTATTATTCTTTCCAAAACATACATTCATTTTTTTTCTTTATTACTAATTTTTGCAAAACTTCAGAAAACGTACTAAACTATAATATTTGGCGTTAACCAATACGACAATTGATAATGAATAATTGTACAGTTGAAACAGTGATAAACGAAAGTTGGTTATGTGTTAATAATCTCAAAAATGTACATGTCGTATTTGTCTGTGACAGGCAGGAAAACACACCGTAACAAATAATTTTGAGTTGACTTAACGTAACACGCAATAAGTTTATTGGTAGTTCAATTACCTAGAACGAATTTATTGAAATTATATATTAAAATGCCAAGTGTTCGGAAAATGTAATGTCAATCCACAGTTTAGAACGACAAATATTATACGTATATATAAATACATATACACACAGCATGGACAGCACATAGGAGCACCCAATGTGCGTAAAACATATGTCTTGAATGTGACGTACAGTCCATCCTGTATAACAATTCCATTATTTGACAGATCATAAAAAAGTATGGCAATGTAAACAAAATCATTATGTGTCCTTCCACCACCATGTGCTTTTCAGCTGACAACCAAAACATGTCCACAGTTAAGGTATATTATGATTGCAATAACATCCAAAGTGTGTTGTAATTTTCATATATAATTTTTTTTAGATCTCAGACAAATAATTTATTTTCAATTAACTTACTAGGGTTAGGTGGGGAATGTTGATGGAATTATTGCATATAACAGTAATGGATAGCCTACTCTACAGATGTTAAGTTAATGTAATCATTCAAAATTTAACACTATTTATTGTGTATTTTCCTGGGTATGCTCAAAGTGTAACATTTAATGACATTACTAAAAATAAACATGTATGGGCAACTTATGTTTTCTACGTAACATTTAAAAAGATTAAATAATAGTGGCTTATTTGGTTACAACAAACTGAAGTTGCAAGAGCCTATGACAGTGCAAGGAAACATATTTAAACTAAAATAATAAATGTGGCAGAACCTACCTTCAAAATATTAGTGTTATCATAGTCATGCAACTCACAATACTTTAAAAATTGGTTAAAATATTTACTGTAGACTGGGTACATAGCAAAAATGGGAAATATATAGGCGTAGGTCTTCTGGCCTTTTCTTTTGGTAACATGTAGGCCTACATTTTTGCAGCTGACAGCCACAAAATCCCTCGTGGACTTGATATTAACCACTTATTTGCTATAAAAAACCGTAAAACACTGACTTTTTTGTACAAAAAATGTTTATTGAGTCGGCGCCTTGAAAAAACATGTTTAGATGTAGGTCTACAACAATAACCGTAAGTGTTTACCTACAAATTCTGTTAAAATAAAAGTTAGGTAACATTTTTTTTTATTTTACGTAGCACATTTCTTTAGAAGTATTACCTACTTCTTACTTAGCGACTGGTTTTTGTAGACATGCCACACTACTACAAGTTCTCGTTTTCCGAAACACGTCTTAATATCCCGTTGTCGTTGGTGATTACAGGCCAGGTATTTTAATCCCTGCATTGCAATATATTACAAATACATATATGCACACAATATTAAAATAACACTTTGAAAGAATCCCAAACACTCGCAAAGCAAATGGCCGCTTTTTGTTTTGGTTGCCGGACGTCATAATATCCCATTGGCGATTACAGGCTGGGTTTTATAATCCACATATTAAAATATATTAAATATATGCACAGAATATTAAAGTAACACATTATAAGAATCTCAAACACACACGAACGCGGTAATTTTTCACACTTACAAATGACCGTGCTTTGTTTTGGTTACAGTTACAGTTATAAAATAACGCGATTTGAATAGAATAAAATAGTTGGCTGACTCATGCTGGCTACGGAGCCGTGTTATTATATATACGTTTCCTCCAAAACACTTACTTTATTTTCACGTATAATACACACTATTTTCTTTCAATGTCGGCAATGGAAGTTAAGTGATTTGTTGATCAGGGCTGCCACTAATGTTTCATTAGGTCATACGATCACGTTTTGATCATGTCCTGTTGTTTTAAATAATATGATTATTCTGCCACGTGTTTGGCACGTGTTACAAATATTGGTAGCATCGGCTGTCAAAACATGGAATTCTTACATGGGATCGACAGTTTATTAATTTTACTTCGCGCAGGCACAAATCAGTTAAGACACTAGAGTCAGATATTCTCACTTTAGTAAACAAGTGAGCATATTATATACACAGTTTCACCAGACCTAACTCTGCAATTCGCGTGGAAATGCAAGACTCGCGAATTGTCAGACATGAATAGAATATTCTAATTAAAAATGTTTGTTGTTGCTCCAATAGACTCTTTCAATTTATAAATAACTCCTGTTTGGCATTTTGTTTGCATTACCTGTTACAAGACGTGCTTTAAAAATTAAAAGTGTTTTTGTTTGCCATTTTAACAGTGTCAATTAAATGTTGGAAGTTACGTTTCTGGGAATGACGACTTAAAAATAAATACATAAAATAAAAACAAATCGCCTACACGACGCTGTTAATTTTGGCAATACGAGGTATACAGACTTAAGAATGAGCCAAAATGCGTTATACTACGCAACCAAAAAGCAATGAAAACACACGTACACGCTGTTATTAAAAATCTCACGTTTTCCACCGATTGATTGGTTTTACCCACTTATTAGGTTTTAGTGGAGTTAAGGATGTTTAAATAAAGAATTTCCTTTTTTTCTGCAGTCGTGTTGATGTATTATTATTTTTTGTACATACAAAGAACGAATTTTTTTGCTTTCATTGGTTGTAGATCACCATATCCACAGCAACTTAAAGAAACCATTGTTAATGGAGTAATAAACTGCATTGCTGCTTAGAAATGCAACTAATACCCACCGAACACGGAGATTACATTATATTTTTCAGCGAAGCTTGAATTACGCCAGAAACAACTGTTGTCAACCATTTGCTCCAGCAGTGTTTACAATAGACCGACGAGTTGTTGTGAAGGCGATGGGATGATCATTAGTAGAGCCACAGATTTTTGTCGAAAATAATTTTGCAACGATTTTTTGTTATTGTCTTACGTACACGTCTCAACATCTACTTCGTGTTCATTGGTAAGGTAAGTTGGATTTACGTCTCGTCGACACCGAGGTCATTAGAGACGGTAACAGACAACTTGGTACAATTGTCCTATCCCGAGCGGCAGGGATGGGAGGAGTAGTCAAGTTTCTGAGATCAGGGTTCGAATTGGCAATCAGGTGTTGATACACACTGAGACTAGCGATTCGGTTACACACAGACTTCATTGCAACTTTGATTTACACAGTCTTAGTCAGTTGATTCGTACGGTACACATGCGTTTACAGACATATGCATACACTCGACACGAGAGCACGAGCATACTTCTGACAACTATCGTGTTGTTGGACCACGTCACGAATCTGACACCTCTGCACGGGACAGTTACATGTAATCCCTGAACAGGCGCATGCTTAACTGAATCTGACACCTCTGCACGGGACCGTTACAGGTAATCCCTCAACAGGTGCATGCTTTAAGTGGCCAATGGGATGTCTTACCACGAGTCCCCTAGAAGGACCGAAGATCCGGCTATTGCCGGGAAGACTTGCTGAGTGATGTTCGTGCGTCCCTATACATACCACACTGAAACTTACCGCACGGCCCTTATGTTAGGCTTGTGTGCAACACATGGTGCTGGGTGCAATATGTCTACCCTGGTGGGGTCATGACCCTTGTCCTTACTCTCTCTTTCCCTCTCGTTCTATCCATCTTCGTACCAACCTTCACAACAATAATTATATAAATTAATAAACTACCTCATTTGTCGATACAAACGACACAATGACAGCAGCTTGAAGAGGAATCGGGCATGATCTTCGTTAACGAAACATCCCAGCATTCGCCAGAAACGATTTAGGGAAACCAAGGAAAACAGAAATCAGGATGACCGGAGCTGGTGATCGAACCCGGGTCCTCCTGAAGGCGAGTCCAACGGGTTACCGTTGTACTATCTCGCTCGGTTCCGGGATTATTGGATTCGTACAGGGGCATCGTGCATTTAACAAGGTTACTGCGACACCCCAAGTCAGTGATTTGCGTGTAGAATCCCTAGACGAGGAGAGTTCAAATCATCCAAGCATTAACCACGAAGTAGGTCTGCCTGTGGGCACATAGGCCATGATAGAGACACTGGAAAATCGCAAAAATATTTAACAAAGTCTTCAATAAACTGTAGTATCTCAGTCATGACACGTGTGAAAAGTTTTCTGACAAATCACACAAGTTCTGTGTTAAAAATGTACAGTTATAATTGTGTCTGTTGAAGAGGGACACAGTGCTTCATATAAACGATAGCCAATATAAATGCAAAACCTTCAGTGTTATAAATAGTATATTGGAGCCCAGCAAACAATCAGCTTTTCCCGCGATTTACTAATGTCTCTAACCATTGAAATAAATTGGTGAAAAATTATTTTTACAAAAAATCAAGAGGGTCTTATCGTTACCCAAATAGCTCCCTAGCTATCACCGGCTGCAGTACTGGTTGGCTAATGACCGTCACATCTCTGTACTGCCAACACTGCTTCAACAACAGCCAGAGGTCGCACTCTCACACCTACCGATGACGTCAAGTAACACCAGTATTTCCCAATTTTATTTAATTAACGACTGCGTGTGGGGTCTGAAGCTGTCTTAATTTTTTGGTCGAGGTGGACAGCAGCCTTAATGAAACTCGAGTTTCAGCGGTGATGCTGTGCGATTACGAGCTGAAGAGAAAGAGACAGAACGCGGGAAAAAAAACCAAAGAGGGTTGGGGAAAAAGCGGATGTGCACCTGGTCGATTTGCCGCGTGTCGCAGGTACTGAGGGAAGGGGATGAAAAAAAGCCCTGGGTGGGACAGGAGTGGTGCAGCAGGGTAGGGGGCAGGAGCAAATATCATGCGGGCCGCAGCACGGCGGAGAACAATGAAGCCAATCAGCAGGCTAATTAAACAACCTGAGTCCACCCAGCACGCGCGGGCGTTACACGGCACAGCGGGCATCGTGCAGGAGGGGCAAAAGCGACGATTTCCCGATCTAATTTTTATCCCCCCTCCTTCCCACCTTCACAACACCACCATCAAACCCCCACCCAGCCGCTTCATCCGTGCTGCGGCTGTTTCACGACGGAAAACCGCATTTATCCTCATTATCCCCTCCCGGTAAGCTTGCGAATACCGGCCTAAAGTACTGCAGAGTAAGGTACGTCTAACTATCTTAAGAGGCCGTTCTAGTGTTACAGGCGCATGTATGCAACCTGCATTATCCCCGTGTAAATCAAGGCATCCTTACTATCGCTATAGCAACCACAGTATTATACATATTGAAACTGTATTAATATTTTATTAATAAAGATGCAGCCCTTTTATTTGAGCTGCGTTTGCCAAATCAAATATGACATATGGTTACAATATAAACGTGATACAAAAAAAGTTTTGTGTAATTTTCAGTCAATAATTCTTTATACTTGATTTCGGCGAACGCAGCGGAAACAAGAACAGCTGTGTCTTTTATAAAACGTGAAGATAATGTTGATACGTGCAAGACTTTTATATTGTAATAATGATAGTAAGAATAGCATTGATTTACAGTAAATGGGATTAATGTTGGTTGCATAAATGCCTCTTAATTTCTGGCGGGATGGGGGGGGGGAGGCTCCTTGCAAAATCTTAACTGTTTTAATAATTTTAATATCTGTACGAGACTATGCTTGTTTTATAGACATGCATTGTGACTATTTATTACAGTAATGAACATTTTATACCTATCATAGTTTTTGTATAATGGCATGTCAAACAGAAATTTGCATAAACGATTTTATACAAGGAAAGAAAACTAACTGACATACAGAAATGAAATAATTCTCACTGAATTGAGCGAGAAATTTTGGTCAGCGCTAAACATCGAGGTCTTCAGCGCTGGCGATGAGTGATACGAAGTGAGCATGGAACAGTGCCGGAATGAAAGGGCGAGGGAAACGGGAGATTCTCGAGAAAACCCGCCGACCAACGGCATCGTCCAGCACGACTCCCACATACGAAAATCCGAGGGCTGACTGCGCCAGTGATCGAACTCGGATCGCCTTTGTGGAAGGTTGAGTCATCTGGTTTTTTATTTGATGTGGCAGAACTAAGACAGGATGACTTGCAGTGACTATACAAAATATTTAATAAGATTTCACAAGTGCCATTTCTAAGTCGTGACATCAACTTTTTTCCACTCTGTAAAGATTATCGTATAAAATATAACTTCATACACCTTATTCGAATAACGTCTCTGCCGCTTACTTCAAAACGTCGAGAACCCAAAAGCATAATTCTTGATCACAGAATACGACCGTTACACAAAATAACAGCAAATAACTTGAACAAATGATACAGCATGGCAGGAATCAACAGTCAGCCACACAGGAAATCAACACATACAATTTGAAAGATTCGACAGAAAAATATTCATGAAGTACATTATCTATTAAAATTAATTTTCTAAACAATAACCGTCTAATTAATTAAACTTTTAGCAAGATACGTATTTAATATAAACTTTTTTAAGGTAACATAACTTTATATTTCAGTAACGAGAGCGATTGAAGCGACAGCTACGGACATTCCTCTCATACTACATGCACGACAATTCTGGTAACGTTTCGTCCATAGAAGTTTCGGCCCCTGAGACTGACGAACTCTAGCAGACTAACTGTGACATCTGGAAAAATAAAGGCCCTATACAGGATACACGCCATCTCATAGTTCAGCCAATGATCGTGCAGATTCCTTCCTCCTCACTGGTCGCGCAGCTTGTATAGGGTTTGTATACAGTTGCTTTTGCTTATAGACCTAGATGAAAAAAAAATTACATTAAAAGATAATAAGCAGACTATACTCAGTGACATATCAAGATTCTATGTTAGGCCGTATAGTGGGAATAGAGATAAAGTCGTTTTTAAAACACATTTTATTTTTAAAATACTTATCAAATTAAGTAATTAATTAAACATATGTTAAAACTACATTCTTCCAGTTGCAGCATATCATCATATAAGATCATTCGATTCAGTAAATCCGATACGATCAATTTATATTTTAAATAGGCCTTCATTACTGGTAAATATTAAGTGTAAATAAAGTTGTAGATTAGACATAGATACTCGGTGTTCCTCATTGTGATGCAGATAAGTTACGTGGGAACTGAAAAAAAAAATCCATTACATGTTTTCGCTTTCGGGCAGGGTCGCATTGTTTATGAGAGAAGGCCGGGGTGGTGAAGGTAGGAACCGCTGCTTGACTAGCGAGACATACCTATCACTGAAGAAGAGATGAGGTGAGATGAGTGTGGAGCAGCGACGGATTAAGAGAGGCGGAGGAAATGGAAGTTACCCGAGGAAACCCACCAGCCAACGGCAATATCGGCCACGTTTCCCACATGCGAAACCCGGATCTGACCCCTTTACCACCGCTGCCCATATGTGGAAACTATTTACATAAATTTTGTAACCCCCAGTTTAAATTAACCTTCTTTTATGGAAACACACACTCGATAAAATTATGCATTTCTTTCAGCTGAAACATTTTTTTAAATATACATATGCCAACACGCCTCAAAATTTGATTAAACCTCTTAAAAAGTGTTTTTTTTCCTATGGTGGTACCGCTCTTCAAGACCACCTTCCACCGCACTTCATCCTTCATCCTCCCGACACCAAGAGAAATGGAATTCTGTTCTCAATGTGTACGCTCCGTTTGGCCAGCCGGAAGACTGTTCGCTGTCCCTGCGACACGCCGCAAACACTCATGTTTTTTACATCACGGATGCTGCCTCGGATCAACTGACTCCCTTTATCAAGCAACTCCACTTCCAATATAATTCAAGGGGGGCAAGAGGGAGTAGACCCTGCTTCCCCTTACCCTTCCACAGCCTTATAACTCGCCGACAGATTTATCCCCAAACAGTGTTCCGAACGAATTGGTTTCTTTTATGTTTCCTGTCGAACATGGTGCAGTATGAAGGGCCGCGTAATATATGTGCGACGCGATTGTCGGACGTGAAGCGACGCGCATTTAACATTCATCCAGGGAAGATCGCAGGCGAAAATAGAACACTGCACATTACGTACTTCGCTGGGAAAAAATATATAGTTTTGTAACAGTCAAGAGAAAGGAAGCCGTAACTGCAAGTAGACGTTTAAATAGATCTATGTATACCAGATAAAGAAAATACGAATAACTAACTCGTTATAGTTGACAACCAGTATATTAGTTTCCGATTCTTTCGACATAGTTGTGTCTATTATATAATACGAAATTCCTCTAATGCTTCAGCCCAACATTTTAGTCGTATCATGGACGTTTTATTACTTAAAAAGTGACGGTTAATATCATATTCCTATCAGATTCGTACTTTTATTACCTATGCGCATGTGTGCATTTCATGAACAGAATTTGTTTCGAGTAAGTTAATATGGAGATAGCGATTATGGAGGAGAAAAAAAGAAGCAATATTAGCTTTAAATAAATAAACTATTACCTTACAAACAAATAAGATCTAATATTTTTAAATACACGTGAAATTATAACATGCTGAATAAAATAACAAAGGGAAACTATAAAGACTAGTCAGCTGAGCTTGGTAAAAGTGAAGCAAACGTGTCGGCCCGCCAACCTGGCAAACATCGAAAATGTTTGGTACGGACTATTGTAATCTCATGTGAACAAACCTAAATGTTACATTTTAATCAAGCCCACAGTTATATTATTTGTTAGCGGAGAAAAATACAAAATATGTGTAAGCTGTTGACAGTAAAGTAAACACTTTGAACTACAATCTTGTCGAAAGAAAAAAACAGAACTAAGAATGATTTTACAATTACAAACTATACAGTAATTAAAAGGCAAGATACGACTTGGTTGAAAAGTAAAATTAATGATTATATAAATAACCACGAAATTTTTTTACCGTAAGTAAATTATAGCGATTTCTGTACCAAGCTTTTTTAATTTGTGTCATGAGTTACTTTTTGGTTAGAACAAATACATGGGTTCACATAAGGCTTGTAGAAGACGCCCAAGTAATATCATAATACTGTACAGCTGAGGGGTTTTAGGAGTGAAATTCTCGATCGTGACACATCTTTTTTTTTCTGTTCGGAAAGTGACGGCGAGCGTGTGGCTTGTTAGAATCCTAACACGATAATGACTTGCACATATATTATCACTGGCGTGCCATAAAATGTGGCTGATATTGAGGCGATCGTAACGCTGTCCTGTGTCGCAGAGGGTGTGAATGTGTTGATCGCCAGCTGCAGTCTAGAGGGTGGAAAGGGGAGGAAGACAAACGAGCACATAATAAACCGCCTGAAAGCCAATACATAATTAATTTCGCGTCGCTGGTAACAGCGCGATGATTTTTAACAGTCGTTTACGACTTAGCACTTCCTAGTAATATTAGTCTATTACTAAACCACCGTCTCCGGTTTATGCTGCTTAGGGAATATACTTTTTAAACCCTAAAATGGAGCACATTTATAAAAACCACAACATAGACGAACTGAAAGTAGTTGTTACTATTTTGCGTAATAATTCTTAACGTGAATTACATAATCTTCGAAAAACAGCATAGCGGCCTTAAAAATAAGAAAAAAATAAATACAGTTTTAAGAACTCAGCTATACATACTCCGTTGACAGGTTTCTCGATTTGATAAATGAACATATTTTTGTAATTATTGACGCTTGCAATGTGAAACCACCTACACTACTGATATTAGTAGGCCCACTTTTAAAACTAACTAATTCAATAAATCAGTGTATTATATTACCGTTTTGAGAAATCCTGGATTACCAATTTATGTAAATACACGTTTTCTCCGAAATATGATCGAAGTCGGTGAAGAATAAGGTAATTTTGTAAATCTATATTTTTATCATAATGTTTTTAAAACGGCAACGTATTTTAAAATGTTGGAGGATTTGATTCTGCCATTAATATTAAGTAGAATCATCTTGTATGACTTAATGACAAGAGGCTTAGAGTTTGGAGGCGACGGAGCAGTACAGACCTTCAATAAAAAGTGCATCAAATGTACCCTAACCTCTAAGCACTGTGTTGTTTTCTATAGTGTTGTCATTTTGTGCTCGGTTTTCCCATCCATAAGTATTTATGAGGTAACCTAAACATTTAAACGTAATAAGGATAACTGACTTTTGTGTGATCCTCTGGTATTTTATATGACCTGCAAGAGATAGTGAAGACGCCTGTTTATGGCTTAAGTCATCCTACATAATTAACATTATCAAGGAAGTTCGA
>PNEQ01054449.1:16536-54930 GCA_003012365.1 Medauroidea extradentata
GGGGGGGGGGGGGGGGGGTGATATGATGCAGGTATTAGCAGCGCCGGAATTACAGGGTGCGGGAAACGTGAGATCCTCGAGAAAACCCGTCGACCAGCGGCATCGTCCGTTCCCTCATGGGAAACCCAGGGAAGCGACCCCGCTGGGAATCGAACCTGGATGGCCTTGGAGGGAGGCGAGTGATCTGACCCCTCGACCACCTCGGCCCCCAGCTCCTTCAAAACTGTACGAAATTGAAGGTGAACGAGTACGAGAAATATTTGCACAGCTTGTCTTTGATGTTCCGTGTCGTTGCAGAAATAAAAAATCCACACTTTTAGTATGCCTGAAGATGAAGAGCAGGCCGACGTCAGCTCCAGAAACTTGGAATGACGCGACAAGATGCCTATACCGTTTTATCTTGTTTCTTTATGGATGTACCGTTTAGTCTTGTATCTGTGTAAAACTCGCACCTTCGTTCCTTATGCACTTTTGTGACTTCATGTCCTACATACCGTACGACGTCCAATTTCGATTATCCCTCAGGCCCTTTCTGTGCACAATGCTATATGCATATAAATGTTTCCACAAAATTTAATATTCTTACACGTTAAGTGGCAAAGAGGAAACACATGGCGATAATTCACTTTTTATAATAAGGAAGCAAATTATTGTTATTATTCCTAAGCGTCAATGTGTCTTGAATACGTAACGTGCAAAACATACCAGTTTTAAAACATTCGTACCAAAGACCCATGTCACTTTCAGATTTTGCGTCTGACATTATATTTGAACAAGTATTTCGCAAACATAACGTTGCTGTTGAAGTCTTGGAAATTTATTTCTGTTTATATAATTTTGTATTTTTGTTTACTTCGTTTTACAATTTTTTTCTATCTGTTTCCTGTAAAGCTATTCAATTCAACAGTTTCAAGGAGACGTCAACAATACTAGACAGTCGCGAAAATGGAGAAACCAATTTAAACGAAACTGTGATGGAAAAATTTTTGACGGTGTGTGATTATTAGGGTTTTCTACCTACTACAATGTTTCCCATTTGCCAAAATAACCTCTTGAAGCGCTTGGAACGTCTAGAGTGAGAAAAGGTTGGAGGAGAGAAAATAAAGGTGTTGGAGGAATAGACGGAACAAGGAAATGTTCGCAGACTTATTTGCACCAGCAGGATGAGAAAAAAACAAACTTACAATCCCCACTAATCACAACACACACCGACCTCTTTTATTCCGTCCCTTTGGTGTCCTACTTTACGTATCTCAGTAATGGTCTAGGTGAAAGTACTGGACGTTTTTGACTTGCTTGTTTATATGCATGTTTTATTTAGTTTAGTTGTATTACTGCGCATGGAATGCTTACGTCCTGTATCATTTCTAGCGCTGTCCATTTACTGAGACCTTAAATTTTTTATTCTGTGTCTGTTTGTTGGAACTCTACCAACAGCATTGAGGCTGTATTGTTTACGCGCAGACGTACCATCTTCTAATTATATGCAAGGCTGTTTCTGATGTTATTTTCCCTTTCAAAGGCTTGGAGCATGACCCATGTCCAGAAACATTTTTACTATGTTGTAGGGCCAAACACGCAAAAAAAGCAGCTTGCATAGTCATTTTCCCCATATGATACAAGATGCGTTCGTTGGCGAACTATCTAGGGCAGTCTTAAAAACAAATCGTCACGTTTTAAATCACATTCAAGTGGTCGTATATTTAGCCTCCAGTTCTTGTACTTATATGGATTGAATCTTATGTCCAAATTGTTTCCATTCAGCGTGAAGGCGAATAGTACTCATTCATAGCATCCCACTCACAGTACTGATATTGCAACATCAGCTACTTTCGTTAGTAAGGAGCAACATATTTTTAGTTTGGTTATTATGTGACGGTGATAGAAGAACGTCGGTAAACTTTGTCATTAAATAGTAATGTCAAAATTGAATAAGATATATTTATTATAATTACCTTAGTTAGGTAAATGAGATGTTAGTTACAACAACATTATTTACGTACTTCTTTTACTTTGTTTTCATAAACAATTTTTTTTATTTTATTAGTTTATTATTAAGAAAATAGAAGTAAATGCAAAATGTACTAAACCAGGTGTTTTTAATAGCGTTAACATTACTAAAACTCAACACTTAGTTTTTATTATTTTCCTAGAATGTAATAAATTAATGTTAAGCGTAACGTAAAATTTGGAAGTAGTTCTTAAAACCGATGGTAGATACATTTAAACAAATAATTATAATTGGGAAGGAGAGATATCACAAACACAGAAAACTAACGTATGAGAAGGAAATACAAAAACATGAGTTGGCGATGATTTAATAATTTTATATCGATCTAGGATAGTATAATTTTTAAACACATCTTTTAGATGTATCTCAGAATATTCATTCATTGGTAGACAGCGAATAAATTTGCTCAATAACAGAGTGTATTCAGAACGAATAATATCTCTCTTTCTTTCGTTCATAGCGATAAAAATAATTTAATTTCTCGGACACATAATATAGAGATTACAGGGCAATTATCACTGCATAATATTATGCTCAACAATACATGTAAACTATAGTTTTACAGATTGGATGTATAAATGAAAATTTGTTGTTTCTTCCTTGAATTATATTTATAGAAGATACTGTCGTACAGACCTGTAATGAAAGTAAAAATAATTTCGCTAAAGAACTACAAAGTTGTATTTTTTGGTTATATTGTAGTCACCGATTATTTTATCATTGTAGTACTTCAAGCCTGCCTAATGATACAAATACAGCAAATAAAGTTTCTAGTCTCCTATTTTTTTGGCATTTAATTATATCAATTTTGTTAAATTTCGACGGATCTTTACCTAAATAACGCCCATGACGAGAGACTTTCAATATTAGTAAGAAGAAGAATCAAGTGAGCGTGTGA
Organism: Medauroidea extradentata; assembly: GCA_003012365.1. Lineage (NCBI taxonomy): Eukaryota > Metazoa > Arthropoda > Insecta > Phasmatodea > Phasmatidae > Medauroidea > Medauroidea extradentata. The sequence goes on from PNEQ01054449.1 coordinate 19,446, forward strand.
AAACTCATATTGCATATTGTTACTTTCAGTAACAGATTTTTTTAAACACTTTGGGAAAATCAACAGGTAAATTCCGCGAACAGAAAAAAAAAAAAAAACCTTACACAGTTCAAGTATTAAATAATTCAGTTACCATGATTTCAAAAAATTTCATAGGCCCACCACTTTTGCGGCAAAATGTATTAACAATTTCTGATGGATAATCGGGTTAATGAAAGTGGACAGCAATTTGAATTATTATAGTTATAAAAAGTGTTTTATAACAGCTAACAGCTAACGTAACATTCCGTAACTAGAAATATTTTTCATACACCTACTATTATAAACTTTTCTACATTTCTTCGCAACAATATCATTTTAACTGCGGACTAAGAAATTACTAAGCCGAAAGCAAAGAAAACTAATTAAATAATTAAATCCACATAATGGTTTCCTTCTTACGCTTCTAGCAACGTTTCACGTAACTCATTCCAGTGTTTTTTAACTGTTATTCTGCCTTATCTATCGCTTAATGTGGCTGTAGCTGTCTGGCTAGGCAGCGAAGCGCTATGCAGGGCGTCAACTGTTTCAATATTATTCAAAAACTGCTCAACACGAGAGAGAGAGATGTCTGTTTTTAGAAAACTATCCAAAGAACATTTCGTTACCATAATTGTAAAACCTAGTATCTCCATTTTTTAAATATTGGACTCTTTCAAACACTATCAATAATTTGTTTCCAATCAAGAATTGTCAAAGTAAATTTTCAATTTCATGTATAATATTGTTATACACAATTATGTATTTTTTTTCTCATTGTGAGGGATAGTCGGGTAGTTTTTCTCTCCTACTTTCTGAATGGATGCGAAATGGTGTTACGAGGTTTTACAATTTAGATAACGAGATTTTACGTGTGTATATCGATTTCATAATATAAAGAAACAATTTTCTAACGGTCGGAAATGAGTGGTTTTGTGGTTGTGTTTCAGAATGAAAATTTTCCACAAAATAATTAAAAAGGTGTAGGTGTGTACAATATTCTTTATATAGACCATTCACGATAAAGTGAGTACTGCATTAAGTTTTCTTTCTGCCGTTGCGCAGCCATCTTTGCTATTTTCAATATGAAAACTTCCCTGTAACTGAAAACCAGTGTAAACTTTTCATTGCACTCAAAAGTTAACATCGATTGGCCCAATAAATCATATTTTAATTATTTACAAGTTCTGCCGAGTGCTCAGTTTATTGTGAACAGCCTATAATTAATATTACGTCACGAAATGTTAGGGACACCACTGATGTCTCATAAAGGCGAGTTGACATCGAGAAGAATGCATGGCAACTCAGGGACATGCGCCTAGAGGCTAGGTATAAGCGTGATGCGTATGCTGTGTTGTCCTTACTGCTTCCGCACTTCTAGACCTCGATCGCGCAAAATACGTCCGCCCAGATGGCCAATTAAAATGAGTGCTAAGCATCATGCGGATAGTTATGAAATCAGAATGCAAGATGGCGAGAAACTAGACCAATATAATATACGGTTATAAAATTGTAAATGTACCTATATTTTGTACGCAAAATTTTTGTGCATTATTAAATTAGCAGGTACCTGAAAAATTCGCGGGTTCACTGATCTATAGGCAGTGGCGAAGCGTGGACATGTTCCAAGGCAAGCACCATGAGATCTGACTATACACTTTGAGCACGTGGCATGTGTGTTGTTGAAACCTCCGTGTATTACTGGACGACTAGTTCCTCGCTACTGGCTGTGCAGTGTACCTGCTCCTTCCAGACAAATGTTCCCACATACAACCGAGAGTTCTGTATAGTCACTTCTAATCATCGCTTGCCATAGAACACTTCCCGCTTCGCCACTGCCTACAGGCTAGCCTTCAAGTATATATGTGTGCTCAACTAGACAGTAGCTGTTCATTGGCTGCTCGCTGACACAGTGATACCACTGTATTGGATCTGCATTTACCGGCTTCTATGTTATTGGCTTAGCGCCCTCCAGGAGATGCCAGATAAGTAGGGACCTGAAATGTTCGCGTCTTCTTACAGTCACAAGCAGGAATTTTAACAGCCATAAGTTCGTGTCACTTTATCAATTGGCTTTTGCTTTATTTAACTCCTCCTGGAGAGCGTTGGGCCAATAATAAAGAAGCAATTAAATGGAGGCCAAATCGTTAGGGCTCGGTAGTTTTCGCGAAAAGATTTTTGCACCAATTTGTATCAGTGCTTTACGTGCGCACCTGCAGCTCTGCTTCGTAGTCAGTGATTGGATGCCGTAACGCCCAGCGTCCCGCAAATCTAGACGTGTTGTGTCACAGTTATCCGTGTACTGATTGGCACAGTCAAATGGACAATGACTCTGCACAAAAACACTCTGCAAATAATCATGAAGTTGAGGTGCAGGCGTACACGTAAGACACTGAAACAAAGTGGGGCAAAAATATTTTCGCGAAAACTGCCGGGCCCTACAAATCGTGTTGTTTTGCCGTGTTAGTGCGCACCTAATGAACAGCTGTTGTCTGCCTGAGTATGTAGATATTCTTGGAGGCTAGCCTACAGGTTGTTGAATCCGCGTATTTTTCAGGTCTCTGGAGATAAGTCAAGTGCTAATTTGAGACAGTAAACGAGCTTACAATTTGTTCGAATTTTAACTTGTGCCTCTCCCCCCCCCCCAAAAAAAAAAGAGGATTTTTCAGGTACCTACTAATAAGTAGAGACAGGAAAAACTCGCGGGTTCACTAACCTATAGGTAGAGACATGCAAGATTCGCGTTATCATTCGGTAGCAGACTAAACTTCACTTTCCTATACATAACAGAGCACAATCTGTGATTCAATTGGCTACGAACTTTTATGTGTTGTCATTTACGTGTATTTCGTCTTTACAGAGATTGGCCACTCTACAGTGTAAGCATTCTCCGCGGCAAGTCACGACAATATCGGCCAGCGGGAGACGTCGAACGAGCCTATAGTCACTTGGAGTCTAGTCAGCTGTCAAAAAATAATGCGAATTTTGCACGTCTCTACCTATAGGCTAGCTTCCAAGAATATGTATGTACGCAATCAGACATCAACTGTTCATCGTATGTTGTCGGACACAGTGAAACCATATTATTGGGCATGCGCTTAGCTGTTTCTTTATTATTGACAAGCATCTATTGTAAGTGAAGTGAATTTAAAGTAGTTTGAATCCTAGCTTCTGTCCAAATGAAAACGCGAATTTTTCAGCCTCTATTAATATGTCAGTAAGTAAAAAACAAACATCGAGATGTTGTGGTGGAGGAAATAAAAATATATACAGCAGTGTCGAATGTACAGTTGTACATCACCATGCACGAGTGTACTAGCAGCTGCATTGTCGCAGACATGTGCAGGCGAGTACAATTGGATTCCTCCGCTCACCGTCTCCGCGCGGTGTGACGAAACTGAACGTAGTCGCCGCCCGTGAATTCGGGACACCAGAGGTCGTAATGGCAACAGTTCCCTTTGATCCTCTCTCCAGGCCCTAATGCTGCATTTCCCTTTGGCTATTGAATGAATGCGAAACACGACTGCTCTATCTCAAGCACAGGTCCACTTCAACTAGTCACGATGTTCTGCAGTTCTGTGTACTTCTGTGACTTCTCTTGGCTGACAAGTTTACTTGTTGCTCAACACACACGCATTTTGGAAATACAGAACACAACATTTATGGTTTAGGTGTATTGAAAAAATATTTTTTTTTGCACTTAAGCACGTTATTCATAGAAAATTTTGATAGGTCACTAATAACACATATTTAGATAAAACAATTAAGAAAAGACAATATAAGTTGTGGTCAACAAGTTTTATTAATTGCACATATACAGTTCCGGACAGGAATATAGTTGTATCTTTAAGTACGACAAATTACTAATGTACAAATCATAAACAGGTGCGTGAAATTGGCAAAAAATAATTGCGTACGTTCATGGAAATAGTTCCGTTTATGATAACATAAACCGTTTACGATTTGGGTAAAATACGCGAATTTGACGAATGAAACAACTAAAAGAATTTCCATTCATTTAAATCAGATGTTGATACGAATCTCATGTGGCTTCTAATCCCTAAACAATGTTTATAATTTAAACATAACGTTTTATGATGTGTAAGTTTAATGGTGAAGTAATTACACATTATGTTCGAATCCCATTTTTTTTTAAATTAGGAAGCCTATTTATCCTCATAATTCCCAGGTATAAAAACCAGACCTTACACTGACCTTCGTAAAACAAAAAAATGGTAAATTCGAACAACAATGGAATCACTATGGTCATGGGACAGGCGATGAAATCTAAATATTTAAAAAACATTTTTATTTCCCACGCGAGGCAGATTTGTTGCAGATATGATTTAACAAATCACTCCTTTTAAATAAAAATAATAAAAAATTCTTGGTCACTTGAGTTACTGGACGTTCTCTCTTGTAGCACACGACATTTTGTATAGAGTGGCGCGGGAGAAGGGGTGTAGTCGGCCGGAGTTTGTTTAAGGAATGGTTGTTTTCAGTTTCACAATTTATAAATGTTCACGACAAACGCTCCAACAGTCATTAATTCGGTTCTCGCAAATAAGTATTTCTGAATCAAAAGCCATATCTTACAGAAGCCAGTACGTGGTAGATATATTTACATTATTTCCTTTCACATACTTTTATAACCACTAGTATCGACCGTAGTTTCCGATATTAATTTTCTTTTTCCTTGGTTACATAGCGCCTTACTTTGTATATCAATTAATATTTATTTTTACCACATACAAAAAAGTTGGTGCCTCCAACAGTCCGTGGGGCCGCAGTGGCTGAATGGTAAGACCATTCGCCTCCTGCCAAGATGATCCGGGTTCGATTCCCGGCGGGGTCGGTCCCCGGATTTTCACATGCGGGAATCGTGCCGGACGATGCCGTTGGGCGGCGGTTTTTCTCGGGGATCTTCCGTTTCTTCCGCCCCTTCATTCCGGCTCCATGCTCACCTCATGTCACCCCTCACCAACGCTAACGACCTCGATGTTAATCGCTGACCAAAATCTCTCTCACTCTCACTCAATCTCTAACAATCCGAAAACCTTTAACTACGTGGAGTACAGTTTAAGACCTATTGGCGTAGCAAATACATCACAACGCTTCGCATTCGTTCTAGTAGAAAGTAGTGACAACCACACCAATTTGTTTACGTGCGTGTACATACCCTTCGTTTCCATATATAGGCGGCTTCTCATGATATTTTCTTTTAATTCTTCAAGGTTGTTTAATGAACAACAATGTTTTAATACAAAATGTGCTTAATATGTAACTTGGGCACTTAGGCAGTCGAACGAAGTGTTTGTGCAGGAATCACTCGAGGCAAAAGGAAATAGGTGTTGACAGGGCAGCCACCACAACTGTCAAATTATAGTTGTCACGCGACACTGACTATAGTTTTAAGTACACGGCTTGATAAGTACATTGTTGGAATGAACTACCACCGACGATATAACCACGTGTATTGTGCGAGGAGGGCAAATAAACAAAAAAAAAAAAAAAAGGTAGAGGACATCAGATATGGATGGTCATACCGGTCGCATCGTCACGGAAGTAATTTGAAGCGTTCAGCGTCAAAATCGAGAACCACCGGCCGCACGACGGACAGACGTCAAGCTCGGAGGACAGAATTACACAGGCGTGGTTCCATTGGCGTCCAGTGGAGGGTGCTACCCCTCCATCCTTTATAAAATCTAGGAAGGGGTTGCCGGCCGCCCCACACTGGCTGGAGGGGGTGGGAGCCAGCGGGCTTGCAGGCGGGAGGGTCGCTTAGAAGCCCTCTCGGGGCACGGTCGGCCGGGCACGAAGTGCTGGGGGAAAAGGGAACAGTCGTGGAAAAGGGGAACGAGGAGGGGAGGTGGAGCAAAGAGAAATTCTGGCACCGCGCCCTGAGAAAAATCGGTCACTGGAAGAATGAAATGAGGCGGGGGAAGCGGAGGGCTGAGGCGACAAGGGGGTGGAGAACTGGGGTCCACGGCAGTAGGAACGGGCTTCGGTTCCCAGCAGTCCGAGTGCGTGGCACAAATCTCACCCCCACCCCCTCCCTTTTACTGGGGGTGAGAGGGATGAGTACAACGTATGATACCTTAGAACGATTTCGTTATGTATCTCAACAAGTAGTTTGCCCAGTCTATAAGGCGTGTACAATACACGGAAATTTTTTCACTGTTCAGCTTTCTGGGTTGTGGAATGCGCTGCCGATTGCCTTAAATAGTTATAAAAGTCAAGCATATTTTAAGACAAAACGCTTAGATTATCTTTTGAAAAAATAATAAAAAAAAATAAACTTAACTACAGAAGTGTCGTTTCTGTTGCCGTATACTGTCAATCTGATGTTTTTTTTTTCCGTAAGTTATAACATAAATTATGTAAACGATACACAGCGATCAAGTGAAATGTATTGTGACCATTATTAGGTTAGATACATAATACTGATTTGTAATAAGTATAATATGACTAGATTAGTACAAGCATATTTATGTTACTTGGTATATTATATTTATTTATAATAGTTTGTAAATTTAACAGTTTTAATAATTTAGTGACGGGGCCTACTAGATTGCGTAAAATGTTTCAAACTACTGTATTTTGAAATGTATACCAAAGTGTTGTATTATGTATTAGGTGAATTTGTGCTGGTTAGAAGTAAGAAAGGGACTGCATGGCATCTAAACTTGCCAGTTTAAACAAAACATAAATAAATACCTAAAAAAGATTTGAGTTCACTGATCTGTATGCTAGACTCCAAGACTACCATTTAGTCAAACTGCCTGCCTTTAAGCATTCACTCGGGTATTGTATAAAGTTTGTGGTGTAGAGGGGTATGGTTACGGTTTCGTATCCATTGCAAGACTTTGCAATGGGAATTACTATGACATCATACGAGCATATTGCGCTCACTCTTTACACTGAGCGAAGACAATTTATAGTTCACTGTTATTGAGTACGCTAGCTGTTAAATGCCTTCATTACATATTTTATCCAGAGTTACTGTTTACATTACATAATATCATGCGGGCGAAGCCGCAGCCGGGCAGATGTTTTATACAGAAATAAAGATGAATTAAAAACGAAGATGTTCTGCAATTAAAGTAATCTCAGCGAAGTGAACTGGATAAAGCTGTTTGCATTTGTTGTTTTAAAGACGTACAGAGAATAAAGTAACACCACAAATTAATACGTAATTAAATGTTAGTTAATCTTTTCTATAGTACACGCAGGCAAAGCCACAATGGGACAGCCAGTATATATGTAAATATACATATATTTATTTACTATACTCTATACGCTTTTATATATATTAAAGATCCTCAGTTCCTACTGTCCGATTTAATATTTTTGTACTAAATTTTACTTATTTAAAAAAATAAAAGATGTTATTCCTATTACTTATTTCAGTTTGAAACTTTCCACATTTCTGGAAATGTCACAGTATGAGGCAATGGTATTTAAAGACTGTTATGGAATAGGCTGGCATCACTAGTGTACTTTTGGAAATTAGTGTGCTACCTAGGCTATATAATTACATCAAGAGGCAAGGTGGTTGCTTGTGGTATTAGATATTCTCCATCCCTGTTGAAACCCCTGAACAAATCCCGCTGCCCGGTGTTTATGAGAAACATATATGCGAAAATTCGAATGAAATGACAGCTAAGCCATTGGCAGCAACACCCCTCTACTCTCCTGGCTCGTAAAATGACCTGTGCATTGAGTACGTTGCCACGCTGCTCCAGTGCAAGAGGGGCTCAAGTCACTTTTAGGGTTAGCTTTTAAATAAACCGTACAAATGATAGAGAACGCGTGAAAAATTTAAAGTCGTACGTAATAATAATTGATTAGAAAAATACGAGTAAGTTAAGTAGGAGTGAATATAATTTCTCTCCTGACACACGGACGGTGGGGTGGTGTTTCTTTTGCGTGTAAAACTAATAAACGTGTTACCAATGCGTATAACACACTACAAACTATGCATACATAGGATGAGACAGGACGGAATGTACTAATTTTGTGTGGTGATAGTTTATAAAACTGTTAGTAGAAAATGTGTTTTCAAGTTTCCGTCAAATTAATTACAGTGGAAGTAATGCTACTGTGAAAACGGACTAAAACATTTTATTATTGAAACATAAATTATCACCTTTCGATAAGCAGTGACATTCTGAATAGCGTCAAAATAAAGAAAGACCTACTTGTTTTTTATTTTATTCGAAGTCGTGAAATATTACAATAGATTTTCTGGGTCGAATTTTGCGCACAAATTGGAACATGTTTTCGAATTCTTTTTTCATAAGCTATCATCACGCCAAATTAACTAACTTTTTCTCTCCACTCAAACAATTTATATATTATAACATCTTAAAGACCTGTTCCATAATTCCTTCTGGTTTCACGATAATAATTTTTTTTTTTAAATCTAAACGAGAGCAGTTATAAAAAATTGTTACATAGTTGTGTTTGAAACAGTGTATATAAGGTAAACTAATTTTCTGAAGACAAAATACACAATGATTGTAGCTAATTAAGAAATTAAGAAAATTCTCATTAACGAACTAGTTAGCCAAATATATGTAACTTTTGTCTAGAAAAATTTTGCACACGTAGTAGAAACAATTTTCAACAAAACTATTCAAAAGTTCCTCAATATCTGCTCTCGTTTAGGAATTTAAAAAATAGTTATCGTGAAAGTAGTCGAAATGATGGATAATGGGCCTTAAGGATGTTCCAGTATGTAAAAATTGGAATTTTATAATTGTATAAAATAGGGTTAGTTTTGTAGACATTACTTGAGAGTACAATTTCCTCTTACGAAAAAAATTTAGTTCAGCCAGTTTTTCCATAATGTCAGTTCAATGTCAAAATTTGCATATTTTTACTTCATGCAAAAATTGAAATAGAAGTAAACATAATGAAATGGAAAAAAATTCACATCAAATCTACATGCCACGGTCTACGGCTTGAAGCATATAGAAGCCCATTACAAAAAATTTTTTTTTTAAATTTGCTAATTTTTTATTACTTTTAAAAATTTTTTTTTTTTAATATACAAAATGTTTATGTAAAGGGTTTCTATATGTTTCAAGCTGTACACTGTGGCATGCAGTTTTAATGTGATTTTTTCATTTCATTATGTTTATTGGTTTTCAAGTTTTGCATGAAGTAAAAATATGCAAATTTTAACTTTGAACTGACATTATGGAATAACTGACTGAGCTAAAATTTTTTTCGTGAGAGGAAAATGTACTCTCAAATAGTGTCTATGAATCTAACCCTATTTTATACAAATATAAAATTACGATTTTTCCTCACTCGAACGCCCTTAAGGTTAATGGAAACTAGCAAAACCGGTTTTCAGACTGCTGTATCTGAACAAGTGGCAATGATATTCAATAAAACAGTCACACATGCCAAAAAAAACAGTACTTTAAGACACATACATTAGATAGAGACCCGGAAATTTTGGGGTTCAGTTATTTGTCCTCAGCTACTAGTTTAGTGGCTGACGTACTTATCAGTGAGTGGCCAATTGTGCAACTGACAATACAGCGCATGAGCCAGTGTTTCCATGCAGATCATCTATTGGTCAAAGTTCTCATGGACCGCCACATGTGCTCAAATTCTAACGTCTTGTCAAAGTAATTCACATAAATTCGGGGTACCTAACCACAAAAATAAAGAATGCAAGGAAAACACAAAGGGAGCATCATTCTTGACACCCTTGCCAGTGCAGCGTAAATCACTTCCTATTTTTATCGTCGGCAGATTGTAAAAAAGCACAATGCGAGAACTTCTCTTAAACATATCGTTGAGATGTAAAGATATAACAGAAAGCACTAGTAACTCAGACAATCAAAACTGGGTGAAAATATTTGTATGAGACCTTTTTGAAATTACCTGACGTATTTCAATTTTAGAGATATAATTATCGTAACATCACAATAAAGTGAGCATTGATAAAACAGATTAAAGTTGCAACTAACCAAAATTGATGCGTTCATTCGCCGTGATTCCGGAAAGACCTAAAATACATGTTGTAGTAAAATTACCGAGATTTTGATCAATTCCGGGTTATCTTAGTTCCGGTACCAATTACGTTTAAAAGCGAAAATGTTTCAAAATACTGAGTTGCAATTTTGGGTGTCCGGAAATACGTTTTATAAAGTCCAGTTTTGTACCAACTTTAGTTGCCGTAACTCCGGTACGTTTTCATGGGGCAGCTTAAAATCCGGATTTGAACCCATTCCTGGTTGAAATTATCCAGGCGCAGATACAATGTATTCCAGAGTTGAATTAGTTCCGAGTTGCTATCATTCTATGTCTCAGAATATAATATTCCGAAATTCGCCAGGAGAGTATTCGGTAACCTGCAAGGAAACCTAAATAGAATTGGATGGAATGAGTATCAAACCATTATCTTCCAGAACGCGAGAGCAGTATGTTACCATTGTTACCTCGTTCGGTACATAATACAAAAACAACCATGTGATTCAGTCAGAAGCCTATTCGTTGCTGTTAGCTGAAAACACGCATTATTTTCTAAGTGATTCTGGATTCGTATACAAGATTTTTGGCCGTTCTGCAAAATATCTTTAGTTATAGTTTTTGCTACGTTAGACATCATTACTGTCATAATGAAGTTATCATTTTAGGGCGACAAATTATGCAGGTCTGATATAAAAATCTCATAGTGAAACATTCACCGTTTACAAAGAGGCACTGCAGTGCAGCCTAAATTTGCAGAGTTTAAAAATCATCGAACAAAAAAGCTCAGTCAGTATTGTTAAACATAGGCCTATTTTTACAACACTTGCGAAACAGTGTCGTACTTATCCCAGAAGCATTCCACAATTAGCAGTAGGCTACTTGTCGCAACAGTCGAATTCTTCTCAGCAAATACTGCTGTTTTCAGGGAATTGACAAACGTGAGGTTATAAGAACGGTTTTAAATGACAACAGGCGGAAATTAAAATATTTAGTTATTATGAAGTCGTAAGTTACGAGAATTTGCTCCAGAGTTCAATGCCTCCAGATGGATGAATGCGACAAATACTTTGAACGAAACTTCTAATCGAGGGGAGAACTCGATTACGACAATCCTTCCACTTGTTCTTTTGCCTTGGTAAGGAGCCACTCTGATTACATCTCGGCGATAGCTCGTCGAAAGACTCCGGTGACAGTGCGTAGGTTGGAGAGAAACTTCATTGCTAAGTTATTTCCGGGCATGTTTTCGGCGACCCATACTTTGCCTCTCGTATCAACGATCTCACTTCTAATCACAGTCGCTCAACAAAATACACTACTTCACGAGAGAAACGTGAGAAACCTTACTTTTAGGGCACTGAGCAATTTTCAGCAACCCAGAAAATATAAGGTGGACGTATTTTCTTGTTAGTCAAATGTTGTTCAGAAAAATTGTTTTATTCTCATAGCAAGTAAACATATATCCCGATAACTATGTTAACTTAAAAATTACATTATTGTTTATTTATTTATTTAAATGCCTCTGAAAAGTGGAACGGGCTTATTTAAATGTGCTTACATGGTTCTAGGATTAGACAATATTTTAAATAAGCGATATATAAGAGTCTAAGAGTCCACGACCTTTTATAGCATCTTGTTAAATTAAACCTCTTTAAAATTTAATTTTTAAACACTCATAGAAATTTATCTATTATTTTATGTGTGCTAAACATGAGCTAATGTAAATTTACGTCTGAAAGTATATGGTGAGGAATGATATAAATTGATTATGAAACAGTGTGGAATCAGCAGCAAGGCGTGGATGTGTTCCAAGGGAAGCAATGATGAGCAGTGACTATACAGAACTATTAGGTGTCTGTGGAACATTAGAACGGTATGGGCCGATATACCTCCAGTCAGTGGTGCTCAAGAGATGAAGAATGAATTATCCAGTAACATGACTTAATCAGTAGCAAAATATTTTTATTGGTCATTTCTGCAGGCATGTCAACTACACGTGCTCATGAAGTATAGTCACAGCATTCCTTGAAGCACGACCAGGCATCGCCGGTGGGCGGAATGAAGTGACGGGGAAAACTGAGTATCGCTGAGTAACCCGCTTTCTAATGGTATACTCCGGCACGATACATGTGAATTCTGGGTTGACCCCACATGGAACTAGGATCTCTCTGTTTACTACGCTAACCGCTGTCTCCTTCATATAAAATAGCTGCCGTCGTCTTCAGAGCCATGGTGGGAGCAAGGACAGAGTCCACTACACATGTTATTATATCTTATTGCAAGTTAACCAAGTATCTGTTGAACCTACATGTATGACACCACTGATATTTCAGTTAACTTTGCTGTGGCCAAGTTGCTGCTGGATCTTTTAGACTTTTTTTTTTAGTTTCCCGTAAACGTGTGCATTCTCAAAAACAGTCAAGAACACCTTTCTATATTTTTTTCCCTGACGTTTTTATTGATGTAGTTATATTTTCCTCAACTCATTGAATAAAATAGTTTTTGTTCGAAAGTGATCTCAGAAATATGATTGAGACCCACAAAATATTAATTTACACGTAAACAGACTCCCCATTGTTCTCGCCATGACTCTAAGATAAGAAGCTCCCCCTTAATGAACTTTGAAGTTTGTTATTTTTACCACTAGATAATAACATATGCAGAACGTTTTAACACTGCAAATTTTTTGTTCAAATTACTCCTTGAAGCTAATTAAATATGCACAGTGTCTTGCTAGTAAGTAACTACTTTCTATAACTCCAGTGAGATGATTGATCACTTGGTATACTCAGCTACATGCATTCTCGGCTCGAAGTAGAATGACTGGAAAAAAATTGTTCACCCTGCTTTACGAGTCAGTTAAAACGTTGAAATAAGCGATGAACAGTTCTAACAAAGTATGCAAACTTACAAATGCATTTTTGCCAGCTAACTTCGCATTAAATAATACTAGCTTCAATGCTGAAATTCATTTGACTCATATTAACGGCCGCGATCACATGACAAAAATTGAACTGGATCTGAATATCGCCATTTCAAATCCCATTAAACGAAAGGAGCGATTGTTCCATGCCACGAGTAAAAAAATAAGAATTGTTTTCGACCTTTATTTATTGGGCATTAAAAAGTTATGCATATTTTAATGTCTACACAAGCCAAGATGATCGACAATTTTGCTACCACTTTCACAGAACAGAATAATTGTCGTTTATAATGTTGATAATTATTTATGGTGCATACATATTTATATTTCAGTTTTATTACCAATTACATTCGTTACACAAAAATAAATATGTTTAGGTACTGGACTAATAGCCAGCAACATGCTTTTTTATCACACTGCTCTAAACTAGAGCAGAAACTAATAAAGCAGCATTCGTTTGTATTTTGTACAATCTAAATTCAAATCAGTTAGAATGTCAACTGATAAAATATTACAAGTCTCTACACTGGCAAATAAATGGTTTTGTCAAAATTGACATACAATGAAGCGAAGAAAAACATTAGATAGTTCCTATATTTTACAATTTAATAAGTGCAATTACAATCAAATTAAATGTTATTTTTAACTCCAGTTTCATTTTATAAACAAAATGTTATTACATATCCAGCAATTTAAGTTTCATTTTCACAATAAAAGCGTGTCCTTAGACGAGACCAATTATTTTACTCACGTTAGTTTACGGCAAATAAATATTGCTTTACAACAGTGAGAATAGCTTAATAAATCACATATTCTGCGTTTTTAAATTTTTTCTTTAAGAGTTTTCTTTTAAAGCAACTTTACCTTCCTTGTAGCAATGGAAATTGCTATTTTATGTACATCTGTCTTAGAAATCTTCAAAAACATTACCATAAATATTGCTACGGTTATTGGCTGTTTGGCAATTAATAAATACTTTAACGACACTTCCGTACATAATGTGTTTGCCACTGACCAGTGGTTAGAATATCACCCTTGTATGTTAGTATTGTCGGTTTGAATTACACTAAAAATATTAATTTTACTTTTGGTAAACCATTTCCGTGTTCTGTCGAAAATAAGTAAAATACGTGAAAAACAATATTTTTCAAAAATACGTAAATGTTGTACAGTTGAGAAAGCAATTAAGTTTACTTTTGTAATTAGTTCCTCTTATTCAAGTAATGAACGCCTTCCACGTGTACAATGTGTTGTTTTCTTCGGATTCCTGTAGAAGTTTCAACGTCTTAAGTAAGTTAAAAATCATTGACAACCATTGCATATGCGCTGATTTAATTTTATATAGTAAATCGTAAATATTTCAATTTAGAACCTTCACCCGTGTTTATACTTTCACGGCATATTATAAATTATGAGTATTAAAATGCTTGAAGGTGATTTTAAAGTGCGGACAGGTAGTAACACTCGTAGTATGTTGATACGAGCCTTCGAAAACAAGACTAATGCCTATTGGGTACTTGAGTTTAGAGGCGAAAACGAATACGGTGAACAAGCATACAGTCATCCTTAGTGCCTGTTTTCTTCCACATTACAATACAACTCGTTTCAAGTGCAAAAATTGAAAATAGTGACCAAATAAAATTATCGCAGCAAATTGCGTACAAACGCAACTGTATTTCAACCCGAAATTTTTAAATTTTTATATACAATACCGATACAAATTCGTCGAATTACACTGAGTAAAATATGATGTAGGCCTAAATTATTATTTGCTCTACGTTAGCTAGAAACAGGAAAAAAATACAACCATGGAAAAACACTTTTTTTTACATTCCTTACCGAAATTATATCCCAAGTAAGTACGACTTGACTGTCACCACCAGGATTGCTTGACAATTCCCAAAAACTTATTTATATGTAACTCAATCTCGGCTTTAAATTTTCACAAGATCTCCGTAAATACCGAACAATAAATGTGTAAGTCCGATGAAAAGTCGTGTGCTTGAGAAATAATTCAGTATTCAAGCGAGAGATGTGCCGCTCTTGGAGGCAGATTCCGATTTAAAGGAAACCCATGATTTAGCTAGGTTTATATTAAACGTTTTGTTTCAGTTTTCCAGCGACACGACTACACGAACACTGAAATGCTCTCCACAGTATAATTTTCTTTATTTACGTTTAGTTTAGCAAATTCGTGGATTTTACCTTCGTAATTAAATGCATTTACGAGGAAAACTTCATAACCAATAAAACGTACTTCATAAAATATAACCTGATTTTCTGATAGAGCATTAACATAAACTACCAAATGAGTAAAGATAAAAGCATCACCACCCCATACATATTTTTATTTTTAACGGGCGGGGATGGCTTCCATTCCGGCTACGTCTTCGTTATTCTTCTCTGTCGACCACTGCAGTTTTATTCACCAGCTTCTTTGCACCAGAAAGTATTGTATCCACCAAAGTCTAACAACTTCACGCCAGCTGTTCCTTTGTTAGATTTTGCGAGTGTGTTTTTCTTGTCTAGCCGTTAATTTCCCAGTCTGTTGATGCCAGGGTACTGTCGGCCGAGGAAACTTTCTTGTATATACTGCAAACAGCACTTGCAGCCAAACTTCAAAGCTGAGCAGGCAATAAAATGTATTGTGTATCTGGCGAGCACTTGCCCAGTGGATCAAAAGGGATACCCGTCCGCTCTTATAGCCCGTTTCTCCGCTCGCAGCCGGCACGTACCGGTCCTGTTTAATGCCCCATTTGAAAGTCCGGATAGGAAGCCGAGAGCATGGTTTAACTGGACAAAGACCGTTAAGGGCCTCGGCGTTGAGAGAGGGCTGCCGTGACGTTTCGATCTTTCTCCCCTCCGCCAATCGCTCGCTCTCCTGGCCGACTGAGTCTGTGACATGGCGCCGATTTTGCAGCTTGTTATGTCGTCGTCCATACTGGAGCACTCACCCCCACCTTCCTTCGAAGTGAAGCGAGTTTTAGTCAGCACTTAACATATAGGTTTTTAGAGCTGTTGAGGGGCGACATGATGTAAATATAGAGCAGTGCCGGAAGGAAGGGGAGGACGAAACGGGAGATAGCCGAGAAAACCCGCCTACCAGCGCCATCGTCCGGCACGATTCTCACATACGAAAATACCTTCTTCGAGGGGCATTACACGTTTATATATATATATATATATATATAACGACGCTGGGCAGGGTGTTATCCAACTTTACACTGTGTGTGTGGGGGGGGGGGGGGTGTGTTAGGTTTGGTTCAATGTCCCCCATCAACTGTTTGGTCGTTTCCTCCCGATACTGTGTCGAGTTGGGCTGTCCTCGAAATATTTGTCGCTGTACACTGAGATAAGCTCTTCGAAAAGTATGTGGGTTTTAATGGCGTATCTGTATACAGGATAAGATTTAATTAATAAGCGTTACAAATGGATAGTGGTGGTTGACGAAGTCAAACGGAACGTGTATCATTAAGGTAGCCATGTCAGGAAATGCTTCCTTATACCTGAAGATGGCAATACAAATGAAGCGAGGTTGTAGGCAACTTGTCAGTATAGGTCATATACGATTTTTAACAAAGATGGGTGTGTATCAGTGTTTGTAATCAGATTTATTCTGCAAAGGGTAGTTATTGGGCAGGTCAGGGAGGTCCCATTGCCTGGCTACCACGTTCCCCCGCCGTAACTCCTTCAGATTTATAGATTTTGGACCATGTCTAAACACCTATGTGCGCCACTCTTGTACGTGTCATGGATGAACTGGAGGCGAGGAAATGTTATGCGTTACAAACAATCAAAAACACGTCTTCTGTCTTCAACAATGTGCGTACGACATGTTGCAGTTGTGGATATTGTGAGCAGAAGATACCATTACCATTACCAGAATAGACACGATAACCGACAGTGATACACATGCATCTTTGTTAAGACCTGACGTCACATTTCCTGCCAGGTTGCCTGGTGCCCATGTTCATTTGTATCACCACTTTCGATTATAAGGAGGTATTTCCGGACAAGGGTACTTTTACAAATTATTTGATGAAAGCTACTTTTTACAATAAATACAAAACCAATTTTTAATAAAGATTTACACTTTAGAAATGCTGTATAAAAGCTATACACTTGTCCTATTATTTATCAAGGAGGTCTATGAACGAACTTGTATTGTTTGATTATAATGCCTTTTCATTTTCGGGTAGATTTCTAATTGATTTTATTGGCAAGAATTACTGTACATCCGAAAATCTTGGTAATCCGAGCAGGCATTAACGGTAATTAATATAGATTAGCCGGAATCTACTAATAAGTTTATACATAATGATTACCTATATGTATAGGGAACTGAATGGTACCTTACAATAAACATTTCTATAGTTCATGAACATATATTCATATTTACTGAGACATCGAGAAAGGCTAATACTGTGAAAAAAAAAAAACGCAATTTTTGCTATGTTCGAGAGTTCTTAAACAGAGACTAGGTTCAAGCACGTGATGTTTTATAAGTTATCACAATTTAAAAATAATTACAAGTTTTAAACATTTAAATAAAATATTTCTTACAAAATGCAAGGCTATTAAAATCTAGGCGAATGGACGATAGTCAACTAGGTAAACTACAATCAGAAATTGAAAATAACAGTAGTATAGTATTAATAATAACTAAAAACACTTTAGTTTTTGGCTCTAGGTTTATTTCAAGAGCGTATATTTACATGTCTTTTTGATAAAGCCCAATAAGTTTAACATTAGTATGCCCTTCACTTTCCTTTCTGTGAAAATAATTAAATCCTCCTATAACGTCACAGTAAACAGTTCCCTAAACATAATTCAAACAAACATGTTAATCCTAACTATCTAGTGCTGTACCTTTGAGGAATTCAACGTGACAGTACGAGGCAGAATAATACGTGTCGCGGAAGTAATGTTCAAGAATGACCTGTTCTTTCCACCATCAATGTTGGTGAAATTGCGGCAACCGTGCGGAATAATGACGTATAAAGGTATAATTCGTCGTCGAATTACAAAACCCGACGTCACTGTACAGTCAGAACTGAGATCACTGGCATTGTCGTCACTGCAGCAGAATAAAACCCGAGAAAAAGCAGATTATTGCGCGGCCATTCCGGCCAATCCCCGTGCCCTACGGATGTGCAGACATCCCTACTTTCACACCCTGCCTCTTACTTAAAACCCAATTAGAGTAGATAACGAAACGAACATTATGGGCTGTTCCTTCTTGTGTTTTCCAAACAAGGCAGGAATTTAAGCGTGTTGTATACGACCGTCATAACATTCTTGTCACGGGTAGCATAAGACTACAACTCGTGTTGCTACGAGCGCTTTGCTCTCAGGCGCATCAACTGTCGACACTAAAGTTCTCCTTAATCCGGTGTTGCCAGCCCACACGCATAACGTTTTAATTGTTGCTATAGGGCAAGAGAGCGATTAACAGTGTTTAGTGTTGCCAACCGCTCATGCGAACCTTTCAGATTATCACAACACTACGTATTACCTGAAGCTGTTTAAAAGGGAGTTGCTGGCAGTTTGCTGTTTGGATATGTACCGTTATATGTGGATACTTTGATTTCACGGGTAACATTGGCAGGATGAAGATGTTTGTTTTGGGACCATTTAATGAAGACAATAAGGGCCGGTTTCTCAATGTCTGATTAAAGCCTTGGTTAGCTAATCCTATGATCATATTTAACCTATTGATTAGGGCCTAAGTGGTGATTAAATCTGAAGTGTTTTTCAACGTACTTTAATCTTATGTTTAGCTAAGTATCGGTTAAGGCAAATGTGGCAACAATGCAATGATACATAAGCTTGTGATTGGCTGCAGTAAAGCTTTTATTTGTTTATTTAGTTGTGCTGGTTAGCAGTGTTTGTATAAGCAATGGAAAAAAATAAGCGGCCGCGTGCCGAAAATTTTGTTTCTGTGGAAACAGAAATGCTAATTTCCCGCGCTGAAAAATACGCCCGTATCATAGAATATAAAAAAAAAAACTAATACCGTAACTTGGAAGCATAAAGATGATGCATGGAAGAAAATCTAAGTAGAATTTTATTCATCTAGGAACCTATACGTGTGATATAACCTACACAATTATCTAACAATAACATAACCTACAATAGGTATTATAGCATACAAAAGTATCGAAAAACATGTGAAATAATCTACAAATTTATATTAAGAACTTTTCAATCCAGATTCCTTGATCATCGTAGCTTTATTTTTTCAGAAGAAATAAAAATGTATTTTTTATTACCATTACCCAAGATACGTAATATTACGTACATCTAACATAGCTTTCCAACCAATTATGCAAAATAATGTATGGAAGTATAGAGACATCAAAGGCATGTGACATAACCATCAAATGTTTTCACATAACCTACAAAAGAATATTACTTACCAGAACGTACTAAAGTTTATGGGATGTAAACAAAACATGCAATAAATAAGTGCACACCTGTCTGTGGTCACTTCCAGCTGTACAATTTTTTCTACTAGTGCTGGGACAGTATTTTTACTCAGCCGCAATCGCATAACAAATTCATGGTCATCTATTTACATGTGACTTGGGCGTTCCCGAAAAAATCTTGGCCTGTTTATGAAATCTACTATTTCTTCATCATCTTCTTCAAACAAGAAATTTAAATCATCTGTCATCATAACCTAAAAAATTGTCATTGTTTATATTCTTATTTGTTTTAAAAGTCCTGTTTAACTCTGTAATCAATACCTCTTCTTATTATTAAGATAACCAATGGTTTCCGACTCCTAACCCATTGATTAATCTTAATCAGTACTTTAGATTCAGATATTGTTGCTAACCATTGGTTAAATTTTAATCGGTAGATAATCAGAAGAAAATCAGACGTTGAGAAACCGGGCCTAATACGTATAGTATTTAAACCATTACGTTTGATATGCATT
The DNA here is from genome assembly GCA_003012365.1 of Medauroidea extradentata. Lineage (NCBI taxonomy): Eukaryota > Metazoa > Arthropoda > Insecta > Phasmatodea > Phasmatidae > Medauroidea > Medauroidea extradentata. Next base: position 39,320 of record PNEQ01054449.1, read on the forward strand.
CCGATAAAGCTTGCCAATTATTCATCAAATGGCACCAAGTTTAAAATTTTGAGTCGGTTAGTGTTACCCCTGCTGTCATTGCACCACACTTGACGGTAGTTCAAAGAGTCATGTACAATTTGCGTAGAAATATATGTGGTAGTCCACGTTTGCATTTTTGAAGTAAATGAAACACAAACTGATAGGTGCTTAATAAATACTGTGTTTACAATTTGTCTTAAAATTTAACACGTTAGACATCACTGTCGGCAACTGTGAGATACGCTATATGGGCAAATATGTGCTAGAGAATAGTATACATTTTTTGTTAGTTAATGTCTAGTAAACTTATTTTAAATGAGACGAATAAAATGAAATGTTACAAACGCATGCTAGGCAAACTGTTTCAAAGACATTTAGTACATTATGTTAATTACTTTCCTCACAACAACTCAAGAAGAGGAATATACGGTTCACTGAAATATTGTGAGGTCATTGTGCTGTATCATTCTAAAACTTTATACTCCTACATCGCGGATAAAAAATCTAAATTCCTACCGGAACACGAAACGCATTTGTTGTTACACTTACGTATAACAACTGCTATAAATATGATTATTGTATGTATATGGCATTAACTCTTATATTTTACTTTGGTACTTTAAATACGCTCATGGAAATTTCAAGACTGGATGTAGTGTTTTGAACATAGTCCTTTGCGATGTAAGTGACTGACAAAGAAAACTGAAGAGAATAGGATAACATAAATTAAACAGAGTATGCTTTAGTCAACAGAGTACATACACAACGTAGAATTCCATAAATGGATTCGGATCAAATAATACAAGTACAGCCAAATAAGAAAACAAGAAAGAATAAAACCAGACACCGCCAAGATAAAGTATGTGAACCACAAAAGTAAAATACGACACAAAGATGAGACAATACACAGGAGTTTACCAGACACAGGGTCCGAGGACAAGAGTACGACACTGTGTTTTGTTTCGTCTCATCGCATATTGCCTTCCTGCTTGTGTCCGATAAACTATTTGTCTTGTGCTTGTTTCACTGTTGTGTCGTATTTTATTTTATTTTTGTGGTTCATTTATTTGACCTCTTTGTCCTCTCACTAAAGCAGACCCTCAAGCCTGCGTAGTCTGCCTAGATGGTGACTGTTTTTTTTTTATTTTCTTATTTGTCTGTTCATGTTATGTTCGACACGATTTCATTTATGTAATTCTATGTAGTGTATTACCTTGCTAACTAAAGTATAGGGTGAACTGGTTGTATATCGTGATATGCCCTAATATCGTGATAAACCACTTTGCGTGCTTCATAAAACTGGCAAGGCTCTATACACTGAGTTCACTAGGTTACCAATAGAGAGCAGGCATGTGTAGTTTCAGCAATAAGGGACCAATGTATCATATATGAGATCACAATTAAAATGTTTAACATATTACTGTTATTGTATATCGAAGCCTTAGCATCACGAAGTAAGGTAGGTTTACCCTACGCTGCATATTTATGTTTTTCTACTCTCTTTAGTTTTCTTTCACAGATATCTACATCGCAATGGAGTATGTCAGAAAAACTACATCTAATCGTGCACAACTATTTCTAAGATCAACATTTCAGGAATTGTAAAAGTGGATAAGAAATTTATTTCCTTAGTTAGAATACTTTAACATTCAGTACGTGTAAATCGGTAAATTGTTATTAGTTTTGTCACACGATTGTGCATTTTCAGTCTCCTGAATTTTTGTTTTATATATATTTGTAAATTGTGTCTTTCCTGGTAGTTTAAAATGTAAAATATTAGGTAGGCATAATTTAAAACAAACAGAACTAGAGAACAAATGTGTGAAGTGTATGTTTCGAAACTATTCACACGCAAAATATTTACGTAGCATTTCACGAAAAATATATTCACCAGAACTGCTACTCAAATTTAAAACAACTGTAGCTTAATTACCTTACTTCATCTTTCAAGAGTGCACTGCATAACAGCTTCATGGAAACCCATATTTTATATTCACCTGTCCTAGTATTCTTCGAATCGTTCTTTTATATTCTAGCGTGAAGCTACATTTTACAATTTTGTTGCTTCCATATGCAAATCTTTCAAACACAGCAATATTCTAGTAACTTCGTGAAATGTATGTAAAGCAACGACTCTGGAGGCAAAGAAAACACAAACTTAGAGGTATTTATTAAGTGTTATTTATAAAACAAGTTCAGGGTTGTTCATGACGTGTAACATTTACCACAACATGCCTTTCAGAGCACCACGAGATTCGCTAATGGGTACAGGTTTGCTAATTAAAAGTAGTTTAATTTAGAATTTTTAGTATTAAATTGTTCTTTTGTTTGCCAAGTTCAGTATATTTAAACATTGATACGTGTCTACACACATATATATTTACAGTCCACTACTAAATGCATTGCAGCAATTTATTTGCTTGTTCAAGGCGGTATGATATATTTATTGTGATTAATATTTAAAGAATTTCAAAACGTCTTAGAGTCCTGTCATAGGTATTTGTATACGTAACCAATTAAAATTAAAGGGAAAATCACGACGATAGCCAGTTGTGTTCCAGTGATATAGATGATTATAATAACGTCTTTCCCCTTTTTACTGTTTGGGGTCGAATTTATAAAAATCCTAAAATTGCATTTTGTATATTTACGTAAGCAACATTTTGAAGTGTAAACAAACTCTCTATTCCGAAGGGTTCGATATTTTTATCGATAGTTAATAGGAAACACATTTAAGATATCCCCCCCCCCCTTAAATGTTAAATATCGAAGAATCCTGAAATTGGCTAATACGCATTTTTATGTGTGTCCGATTACATCACGATGGTAGGCTGTCGGGTGCGAGATCTATCGACGTTTCTTCGGAAATACATTTCACCCCTTTTTACCTCCTTAGAGGCCTAATTTCGAAAAATCCCTTCTTACTACTCGCCTACTACTTGAGGGGAAACCACACAAACAGTATCACGATTCTAGGTCCAGCGGTTTAGGCTGCGGTTTGATATGCCAGTCAGTCATCCAGTCAGTTAGTCAGGGTTCTCTTTAATACACAGAGATAGTTGCATTTTGCAATCTTATTGTTACGTAACTGTAGTGTCCTACAATCTTTGTTCTCCGGACTGTGTCTATTTTGTGTGTGTCACCTAAACAAGATCTTTAAAAATATATTGACATAACCTGGCATTCTACAAGTATTAAACTAGGGCAAATCCGTGGATGGTCAGCTAGAAAAGTTATATAACAGTGAATTATTTAAGAATACCGTATATTTTCGAGGATAATTTTAAACAATTTACGCTTGCTTATATGTCTAAGACACGGTCGTAGAAGTACAGGTCTGGACACTTGCCTATCAACCAGTGCATTTTGCTTGACCCCTTGTTGTTTGGCTATAGTTCGCCGAGTTACCAAGGAATGTTGTTCTTTATTGGCGCTGCAGTTAGGGTGGTCGGGCTCAAACTCCACCCACTTTTTTTCTAGTATTTACATTATAATGTAAATAAAGATTGCTGGAGCCATGCTTGAGGATTATGAGCGAAGGAAATATTTAATAAATTGACAAAAAAATACGTTTTGATAAATTGTTTATCTTTGTGGGAGGGAAGTGGGCGGAGTTTGAGCCCGACCACCCTGACTGCAGCACCAATAAAGCACAACATTCTCGGTAACTTGGTGTACTGCAGCCAAACAACAAGTGGGTAAAGTTTCCAGGTGACTGCCCAGACCTGTTATTCTACGGCCGTGGTCTATGAATAACGAGGACACAGAATGTGTTTCAAATTAATGCTTGGACGAGTAAAATTCAGTAATTATTGACATTTATTATTTTGGAAATATTAAAATAAAAGCAATCACTTAAGATAACAACAGCATTACTAAAATTTTGATGAAGAAAGTAAATTAGTAACAACATGGAATAAACTATAATTCGTAAGTTAGGCTGCTTTTTTATTTACAAAACTGTTGTTATCAACCTGTGAAAAATTTCATATTAAAGCAATTTAGCTACCTATTCTGATACCGGATGGTTCAGTTTTAGAAAATCAATAATTTAATTATTTTTGTTTTTATTTGACCACAAACTGTCATCAAATAAAAGTAAAATATGCATATTCGTTTGCATAGCATGTAAAAGACACTTTACAGTCAGACGAAGAATGACGAAATAGATAATCCTAATTCTTGCGCATGTATTGTGAATATACAATAAGTAAGTGTGAAAGTGTAAAAATTCTTATAAAGTGACATAATTCTCGTGGTTATACCTGTGGCGTCTAAGTCTTTTTCATCTAATTGTGACGATATTGTCGACATACTTACTGAAAATTAAATAGCATCATCATAGCTAACTGTAAATCTACAACCCAATTGTTTAATTCGGCACACACACACGTACGTGTAGGTTGGGGTATGTGTGTATACATGTGTATGTGTGTATACATGTTTATGTATGTACCGTACATACATATTATGTAAACTAACATACTGGACACGTGCAGTAAAACATGCAATTCGAAATATTCTGATCATATAGTTTATTTCGCTGTGGTCTCTAACAGATTAAACATAGAAACAAAAAACAATTATTAACAAATTTTATTGTCATGAGCATAGTAGCTTCATGGAAAGCCAGAGCAAATCGTAAGGTGTGCGGCGTGCAATTAGGCCTTGTATCGTCCCAGAATATTAAGTTTAACTGTCGACTACCACTATACAAACATTAATGCAATAATTTAAATATGTAAAACGAAACTATTTATTTTACTGCCTAATAACAATAAAAACAGCACTTCAGAAACCCAGGTTATTTTCTTCCTTTTTGTTAATTTTATGCCACTTGTTAATATGAACTTAATAGTTAAGGTAAAAATAACATATTTTGTAGAGATTTCAGTACTCTAACATCATAGCCTGAATCCACCATTTAACATTTATTTTTCGTATTATTATTGACAAAGCGGTTCTGAAATGTAATCATTCACCGAGAACATCATTTAAATAGATTTATTAAGAAAAAAGGTAAAAGTATGATTACAAAATGATGAAAATTTTTTTAACCCAGATACAAAATGACCTATTCGTATTTAATGGCAATACGAGTGAAGTGGTTACTTTTGGCTTAACATTTTCAAACATATATTAATTGTTGAACTGTATTAAGATTTTACCGTTACTATGACATATCACACATTTTAAAAATCCGAATACTGATGACAGTGTCACATAAACAAAAAAAACCTGCTTAAAGATTTCGTCAGAGAAAAACAAATGAAACTTCTTTAGGGAAATATATCAGTATTTCGTAAGTAAAAATAAAACGGAACAGGATATCATTATAGAGACTCGAAGGAAGAATTCCCTAAAATTCGGGTGTTAACTTGTGTTAAAAAAATACTAGGAATAATATTTCACGAATTTGTTAGCATTCCCTTTCTCTGAAGCTAGACACATAACTTTTGTACGGAAATGTAGAAGTTGGCCTTGACTTGGTACGCCAGGAGTGAAGTGAGTGGCGGTGGTTTACGATGCGCAGTGGCGCGAACAGCTCGCGAAACTCAAGCATCCACGGCAGATAGCTCCTTGATGGAATATGATAATGAGCAGCTCTATCAACCCCCCTCCACCCCACACACTCACCTTCTTGTGATGAGGTCTCGTGTCACGAGTCTGTTTCTCTGCATAGCGACGTTTTCCTTGCTTGCATAAAACAACGTGAAATGAACGAAAGAGCGCTCAAAGGAACACTCCCGTTAGAACTGTTCTATACATTTATTATGTTTAAAGCGTTCCTCGTGGAGCTGGCAAATCGTTTGAAGGGAGTTCTGGAAAATTATTAGACCATTAGACCAGGGAAGAATTTCTGATTCCTTACAAAAAATACAAACTTTGCGGAAAATTTTTATCTTCCAGACCAAAATATTTGGGTCATTAAAAATAATACAAATAAGAAGAGAAAAATATACAATACTTAAGATAAGAAAAGTTACAGCTTTGTATAACTGTGTGAAATTTTACTTTGTAAAATGAGTTGCCGTTAAATTAATACTGTACTAATAAAAGGTTAAAGAAAAAAAAGGGGCGGGGGGGATTTCCACTTATGCAAACACATTACGCGCGCTTTCAGGAATGTTATCATGGAGAAGCTAGCTATTTAATTTACCTCCCATTTCATACTCCACTTCCCAGTAAATAATCAGAATGATAATTTTAATAAATGTTTCTAGCTTCAAGAACTAAATGTTTTTTTTAAGGACAGAAAAATAGAGAACACTACAAAAATAAATATTAAGATTAGTCTATTCTTAGTCTTAGATAATGGTTATAACATAATCGCATTACATTTATTATATATTTATTCATACTTACACATACCTACATAATATTACAGTATATACACATATACAAATTATATACAAATACTACGTACACACACAATATACTTGATAAAATCGTATGTAACACGGTACTAAGCGACAAGCATTAAGCATGCGCAAGCGTGTTTCTCACTTATGCCGCCATCGTTCGATGAAGTAGTTAAGATAAATAGGGCTTAAGAGCGCTTATCTACTACATATTTTACATCCATGAAATTTGAATGGAAAATCAATAATAAAGAAATTACTTCTATATGTGTTTTAAAGATAATGCATTTGAACACCCTGAGTTTAAAATTATATTTTTTCAAGGCTTGTGCCATTTGTGAAAGCTTGTTTCTTTTATGTTTATTGACTGCTATACACAATGCAATATGAAATTTGCATTAACATAAAAAATGAATACACGCATGAAATAAGTCAAAAACTCCTGTCGGAATCCGTATTCCTTACAAATGTTAAGTAAAATATTTCTAGTTTGAAGTAGTTATCTTTATAACTGATCTGACGAGCAATTACTTTTAAAATGGCCGCCTGGAAGAACGCATTTTGCGCGTTCGAAGCCTAAATGTGCGGGAGCAATAAGGACAACATTACATGTGTGTCACGCCTCACCCTGGCCACAAGGCGCAAGTCATTCACAGCCGCGAAGTCCTCTCGCCGATGGCTTGCTTCTGTCCGCGCGCCAGCTCTGAGTCCCTTGCAGGTATGCGTTTTTCACACGTAAATATATAAACAACACAACGAGGCTCAATAGCATGCGACGCACATGCTAGCCGTAGTAGCGTCGTAAGTTAGGACGTGTTTGATACTGTGTTGCTGTAGCGTACATGAAGTTTACAAAAAAAAATTCATACACGCCAGGGACACAGAGTTGGCGCGCGGGCAGTGTGGGATATTCATTCATGACTATTATTTCATTACGTCATAATAAATATTAATGTGTGTTGTATATACCTATATGTATTTGAAAAATATTTTCCACCAAGAATTCTATGTGTAAAAATAGAAACGCTAATACACTAATTTTAGCCATTCTTTGACGCGAGAAAATAATATTTTAGGATTACTGGATGAACTTTGAAAGTTATTCCTACAAAAACATCACTAACCCACAGTGAGCAGTTTTCGGGTAATCGTGTATCAGCCAACGCTCTGTAGAGTGCTGGGCAGTCTGGTAAGGTGAGCATTAAAAGAGGGGAGGAGGGGTGATTTAGTCGCCATTTTGGGTTTGTATATTTTTAATCATGTCTCTTGTTTAAGATTCACGTTTGAATATTAAACTTCATGATAGCATCAAATATGTACTGACACAGTTTCTGACGTCTCAAATTGCATGCTAATAACACTATGTTACGATATCTGAACCCGTCCGAAATAGCTTAGTTATCAATATCCTATTCGGACGTTTCTACATGTTGGAATAATGCAGGCATTCCATGAATACTGACTTAAATAATCTCCATATTATTACTCTGTGTCTTAACGTAGACAGAAATTTTGTCACGAATTTCAAATGTATCTTATTCCTAGGGACTGGAAAATTTCGCGAATTCAATGACCTGCAGGCTAAAATCCATAAGCCCCAACTATTTGTCCACTAGCTGCTACTCAGTGGAACAGCAGACAATGAACGAATAGACGGGGCTTGAGTATTTACAGTACGATGGATTATAGCCTGCGTACCATTTAATTCGCAAAATTTTCTAGTCCCTACGATTCCTCAAAAACTAATAAAATTTAAGATAACAGCTGTCCCTCCCCCTTAACGTATGATCATATTCACATTTTGTATAGCTACAATCTTGATAGGGAGATTCAGAAACGTTATGCAGACAGTGTTATCGTTGGAGATTATACCATAGTATTGGATAATCAGTAAAGTCAATGATTTTTAATGGAAAGAATTTTGCACCACTTTGTTTCGTTGTCTTACGTTCACATCTGGAGTTTTGCACCATGGTTATTGGTAGTTTGTTTTTGTGAAGAGACGTCGCTCATTTGACTGAGGTAATGAAAGCGAGGTTACTGTAACCCCACATGTCTGTGATTTGCGGGTAGAAGAACAACAATACCGTAATATTAGAATTTAATTGTTTGTGGACATACGCCATTGCTCATGTTTTGCTCATCAAACCAGTGTTGAATGACAAAATACGAAAACGAACAAGAAGAAACAAATTTAAAACACACACACAATTAATAGAAAAAAAACAATCCCAGAGGAATTCTGTCAGTTTTTTCCCCTCCCCGAAATAATTGTTATATTAGACGAAAAAGAATTTCAGAGGTAGAATTCAGTCGAATATCTACACAACACCCAGACTGATTCGCAGCTTGGTGTTCCGACCAGCTGTGTGTAGCCTGAAGACGGGGATAGATCGCAATCCCCGAAACGTTGCATTTTTTCGTTGGTTTTAACTTGTGTTGTGTTATCTATTGTCTTGTGTTTGTTGTTCACTGTTCACAGTTTTTGGTCTGTTTCCATCTTTTTACACATTGGGAATATGGTTCAATATTTGTGTCTGTGTGTTGTGTATATATTCGACTAAATTCTTTCTCTAGAATTCTTTTTTGTCTAATATAAGAATTATTTTGGGGAGAAAAAAACTGACAGTATTCCTCTGGGATTGTTTTTTTTTTTCAATTTTTGTGTGAGCTTTATATTTATTTTTTCTTGTTCGTTTTTGTATTTTGTCATTCAACACATGGTTTGATCAGCAAAACATGAGCAATGGCGTGTGTCCACAAACCATTAAATTCTAACTATAACTCCCATTGCAACAAACGTTTAAAAATCGAACTCGGGTTCTCTACGAGTTCAGTATTTTTACTGCTGTGTCATTTTTTACAACAAACTTTCATTTTCCCTGTGGCTCAATTGCGATTTTATCACAATGTGATACGTTATCGAACGATACGACGTAATCAGAAAGAAGGGCATGAATGAATTCAGTTTCTGCGTTTTTAATCGATTATAATTTATCGTTGTTGAATTTAAACGTTACTCTTCTATCGGAAAGTGAACGTTTAAAGGTTTTCGTAACTATTTCCTTTGTACTAACAGCGTTACTTGTGGCTTACTGATATAATGTTGGATAATAATGCAATCACACCGCCAGATTTTTTAACTTTCTTTCAGAAAATAAAACTAATGAGAACACTTTTCTGTCTGTGTGAATGCCTGCTTGTGCCTTTTTCCAGCACCAAAAACTTTTGTATCCGATGGACAGAATTCCATCTAACTTGGTACACATGTAGCGCTTAGTATTCTGACTTGATTTGCATTCATTTTGATCATGCCGAGTTCATGTTTTCACAGTGGTGGCCATTTGAACAGTTTTAGTTCACGCGATTTATCGGAAGTCTAATTTTTCAGAACTTTATCAAACGTGGCACACACACAGAACGTGGTAAAGAGACTTAACTTTTTTTGCATTGTATTACTGCCGTTTTCTTACAATTGAAATGATGGTGGTCATTTGGACACTTCTTTACCTTGTGAAATATCTAAAGAACAGTTCATCCTAATTTAATTAAACTCGATAGAAAGGTATGTAATCCTTAGTACAGGGATTTAAAAATTATGCATTTTTTCTCAAACAATTCAGGTTTTTCAAAATATTTGCCCTTCGAACATTTTTGAACTGACGAAAAATCTGCAGAACAATTGTCTATCAATTTTATCATGTTTGGTATGTGTTGATTAGTAGACCTATTTGGTATCTGACTTTAAATTTAATTATTATATGGTTACTTGAATACTGTGATAATGCGCGTCCTCTAATTTCGATTGTTTCACGACATGAATTAGTAATTTTAGTACCTATATTTCGAGAGATATTCTACCGAATGCAAACAAATTTAATTTTAAAAAATCTAAGAGCTAAACATTTATTTAAATAGTTCTAATTGTTGTAGGTCCATAAGGTAAGAAGATAGACAGGAATAAATAAGGGCATTTCATATTTCCAAATTTACACGACCTTTTTGACAATTTTGAGTTAAATCACACCCACATGTAGGAAAAAAGGATATTTAACTATGCAGTTAACTTCCTGCTGTATTAGGACGTGTTAATTTATACATTCGCTTCCTGCCAACAGACTTTTCATCGGCGGGTTACAATTCAAACCACTCTACATCGTTACGTTTCATAAAAATACCCAAAAAGAAGCAAGACTACCACTTACATTTTACATTAATATGATTTTTGCGTTTGATCTGTTTTATAAAATATATAAATTATATTCTATGCTTGACCTATAAACAAGTCACGGCGCTTAGGTTTATATATTGCCAAAAGCAGTCATTGCTGAATTACTATTGTAAGAACACACTGAAAGAAATATTCTGAAGGAAGTCTTCCTAGCAATATTATTTTGTAGTAACCACAAACTAATTTTGTGGTGGTAACAATATTTTAGTGGTGTCAAAAATGTTTGTGTGGTGACTACAAATGCATTTGTAGCCACCACAAAACATTTTTTTTCAGTGCTGTACCACGACTGTTATCACACTCAGTGAAAACTGATTGTCTCTTCCTGTCTGTTACTAAGTATAAATTAACAATGAAATTGTTTCAATTTGATAATGCCCAGAAACGTAATATCCTTGCTAATGAGAAAATAATAATTTCCTTGTCTTCAATTATTTATTACTGCGCATAAAAGGATACATACATTATGGCGGGGTTGATCCCTTTTGAGTTTGGAACGTCAGCGGAAATCAACGCACCAGCGAACTAGAACACGAATACATCTAGATGGCACAGTACGGAAAATTGAACTGTCCGTGAACAAATTCCCGCACCAAATGAGGCACAAAGTGCCAAAGTTTAATGCAAGATTCAGCTCTATTGTGTTTGTCCAATTGTACACCCGACACCAGCACCTTGGGATTCTACCCGCAAATTACAGAAGACATGTGATATCACAGTTAACTTTGTTCTTGATTGTCGCAGTCAAATGAAAGACGACTCTGCCAAATACTCACTGCTGCTAACCACGGAGAAAAACTGTATTGGAAAAAAATTGTCGCAAAACACTTCACGAAAACTTCCTGTGTCCCTACTAATAGCCTACATATTTTAGAGAAGGCATATTTCACAAAACAATAATGTACAAATTGTGTTCCGCTAAAATTCCTTTCATTCATACACTGTGGAGTGTACTCTCTGAAAAATTTTATCTGTAAAACATAATTGTTAGAGATGGTTTATCGTGGGTAAACTTGACTGCTTGCTGGATTTCAACTCACGTTCAGCTTTCCAGAAGATTACTGACTTTAGCTTGTACTTGGAATTGTTACGTTATTAGACTGAGCCAGTTAGATTCCAGATATTGTAATATTTGATGTCCTATAATTGGTTTGCAGACAGCTACGTTGTGTCAGAAGTACATCAGCGAATAATACATGCTGCAAGAAACTACAGTGTTTTCAAGGGTATGTTGGCACTAAACATTTTCGCGATATACCATCACCTCTAACAATTTGTGTTAAGCAGAAGAAATTCAAACTACGAAAGTTAAGAACAATCAAACATATGTAGGTTATTCAAGTGTGTATGTAGACACATTTAAAATTTAAAAAATGTGATTATATTATAAGAGCACACACTGTTCTGTTTTAGCAAATATGAGCTTGTCTCTTTTGCGTTAACACGGCTTAATAATTCAATTGCACTGAAAAACGAGTATAGTTTTAGGAACCATACTTTTGTTAAAATAAGGACAACAGCAATTTTTGGTTGTTGGCACTACTCTGGACAGATCCTACAACTATAATCTTTTTTCAGTGTGATATGTAACTTTTTAAATGCTGATTTCACACGGTTGCAAGCCAGTTTCCAGGGCCCCTACAACAGCTTACAGCCAGGTGAAGGGTTGTTCCGCTGCCTTCGTGTCGGTCACCAGCAGGTTTTTTCCCCTACGCGCCGGTGCAAGCACACATCCAGCAGGTCAACATCGACGACGGGCGACGTCAACCGGCAGGTATGTGTTTCGCAAACCAAGCGGCGAAGTGAAGGCAAACACCATACGCTCGCATACTCGCCGGTAGTTCAGCGGAGCGTCGCGAAGGTAAACGCGTCGCTATGTTAATCTAACCCCACCCCTCTCTCTCCCCTCCTGAACTCTTGTGCAGCTTGTCGAGTTAACCGGTTATGCAACGGAGCGCAGTGTGTTAGCACGCTCTAAATGTGGGCATATAATTAAGCCATATTTCTAAATTTAAAAAAAAAAATGGTTGAAACAAACCTTCTCTCTAATTTATATAAATGTATATATATATATATATATATATATATATATATATATATATATATATAACATGGCAGAATTCATAATACAGCACTTAAATAAAAGCCTTTAGTTGTTGAAAAAGGAACATTACACAGCAGTGTGTGTAACTTATACAATTAAACCTCTCGTCATGCCAATTATTATCACACACATAAAAATGTACTTTGAAAAGATTTCTGAAACAGGTAATAACAGGCGAGTGAATTCTGGTGTCTGCAATGTTGTCCGTAATAAATCAGTAGTAACTTATGTTTACAATAATATTTTATACTTTACTTAAAAAATTAATTAAATTAGTATCTTCAGTAGCTGAAACTTTAACTGTAGAGGAAATTTCATTTTCTCCATTTTAATACATTAATACAATAGAATGCTCACTCACAAATTAATATGCTGTGCTTGATAAAATACAATATCAAGTAATATTTACATGACTAAGTCAATTGCCGTTATACACACCGCAATGCAAAATGATTAGAGAATTTCGTCTTCTAAGGTTTCGTATTATGAAGCTAAAATAAAAAATAAAAAAAATAATATGGCCGCAAGTACAATCTGATCGCTGTAAGCTACAGTACGTAACTTCAGTATGTTACGAATCAGGCAATAATGTACCAGATTTTCTAATAGGCGTTCTTTGTTTTACAACGCATACTGTAATTTACCTTTCCAGTGGCATTTATTAGAGACTTTTCCTACTACAAGCACTCAATAAGTTAAACTTTGTGACAATTCTTTACCGTCAGTTTTGTGAATTGAATATCCGTTTGTACAACTCACGAGGAAATTGCAGCAATGAGAAATTATTTTATTTAATGTAATCTGTCATGATTAAAGCCTTTCCCACAACATAATACTTAATATTGACCACGAATTACGTTTGTCCGACAAAAGTATTTTGAAACAAGACCATACATATGAAAAACGCATATCAAACATAAATCGTATTTGCGTCGTCCATTTCCAAAACTCGTTGAGTCCACACATTTTCGAAAGTCTGATTTTTGCGCCATGTTGTAGAGCCCAAAGATAGGCATCGTTCGAAGAAATTAAACAGCACCAAAACTCGTTTGTGTGCCCTTAGAAACAGCATTGAAAACTGGGTACAGTTCGAAATCTCGTCATGTCGTCGGCCAAAACAGAATCAAAACACGTTATGTCCATCAGCAAAACCAGCTACAAAAGTCATCAAGTCCAGCTAGTTTTTTCTTTATGTCTCGTACTACAGATTCAAAATGTGTTATGTCCAAAATATATTATTATTCACAGAAGGTTTCCAGAAATAACCTAAAATATGTATATTTTGTTAATTGTCTAGTAACTGAGTTTTAATAATTGGTTGTGTTAGTTGTAAACATGTAAAAATAATATTGTAGGACAATAAACAACCAACATAAATATTATCGTTTTGCTTTCGATTTAGTTATTTATAGAGGTTCAAAAAGTCCAGTATTTCCAATTTTTGTGTATATAAGTGAACAATATACTTTGAAACACGTTTTAATGCTATTCCTGAATTACCTAATTCCGCCATTTTGTTTTACAAAACAATTCCAAAAATCGTTAAGTCCACATAACAGTTCCAAAAGCCATTAAGTCCAACATATTATATTTTTTCTTAAGAACCTGCTGTTGTGCAATTTTATACAGTATTTTCAATACAAAGTAATGAACTTGACGGATATTTTCTAACTTATCCAACATTTTATCTCTATTAGGAGAAAAATAGAACATTTTTTCTCACTCCTATATAATTTTGCTACATGGACTTAACGAGTTTTGGAAATGGACGACTCATTTGGAACCTACGGCCCAATAAAAACGTAAATATGTGACGTACATTGATGAACGTGAGACGATAGTAACAGCAAGATAATCGCTCCAGCGTGGTTTGTGTGGTACAAGTGGTGACGAATAATCTGGGCAATAATCTGAGATTCAAACTAGCAGTCGGTAGTACAGGAACTAATTTTCCGTCTTTTCGTAACTCTAGTAGTCTTGTAAAAACAATGACTGAAAATAACACATTTGTGATTCGTGTCCATTACGACGTAAGTTGTATGTTGACATTTTTTAGCATAATTTTTGGTATGAGCTGGTCACGGTTTTTCTGCTTTCTTAAATCTCATAACGTTATTGGATTCTCGTTAGTTTTGGTTCAAAATGTTTTAATCTACCGGTGCTTAGTTTGTTAATTTTTTAATTGGTTCTATACGTGCCATTATTAGAAAATAAAAATTTTCTTATATATATGTGGTATGAAATAGTGATTTAATTTGAGTTCCGTTTTATTATTGTTATTCATTTCCTAAAATTGTATTCTTCTTCAGCTTATTTGCATATGATTTTGTTCAGCAACGTGTAGAGGCTTTTGTAAACAATATAGGCAATTATGATTTTAAAAAAAGTACATAAATTTTAACCTCTCCGGTATGGCTTAGTGAAATAAGCTTAGCCTATACCGCAAGATTCTCATAGCTATAATACCTATATCAAGAGATGACTATATATCACGAGAATTTTTTGTACCATCATGCCTTTTAAATCACCGTAGTTTCTTGTATCAGGTAATATATACGTCTGACAGAACGTAGCTGTTTGCAGACCAATAATCGGTATCAAATAATACAATAGCGGGATTCTTATTGGCTCAGTCAAACAGGGTAACAGCTCCTCGTACAAGCGAGAGCCAGTGATCTTTTCAGAAGCTGAACGCGCGTTGAAACCCAGCAAACAGTCTACAACATATTAGAGCAACAATAATATAACAATTGGGACAAAGGACTTGCACACTAAGGAAAAAAACCCTGCATAAACTTGTTTGACGAAAACATAACAGGGATTCATCTATTTCCAATAGCGATCCACGAATGTAGCAAGATTTTTTCAGGCAGGTATATATTTTTTTATGTAA
>PNEQ01054449.1:55030-99700 GCA_003012365.1 Medauroidea extradentata
AGACACTATAGGCGGGTGACTGGGGGGAAGTAAGCAGACTGCTGGAGGCAGTCAGGAAGGGGGGGGGGGTGGTTGTGTCGGTGAGAGAGGGTGCAACCTGCAGCTATTCACAGCTGGCGAAGGCAGGGGTTGTAGCCGCGCGCGTGTGAGAGACTGCTTTTGTTGCCGCACACACCTGCCCCGAAGCAGTGTGGCCAACATAGTAGCGACGAGCAGAGTGCCCTGCAACGACTTGTGCAGCACAGAGGCTCCACGCTCACGTACACAGGAGTATGCATGACGTTTCACAACCGACTCCGTCTACTACACTCACAAACCAGACGTCAGCCTCGCTTTCTACTCCCTCACATAAAAATGACGTCGACTACCTGCGTGACAGTCTCAGAAGTGACGGAACTATAAGGGTGACCTTGAAGCGCGCATCAAATGACTAGAGATGATGGTTAGGGACCCCTGTTTTTTCGCCAAAAGAATTTTGCCCCAGTTTGTTTTAGTCCTTTACGTTTACATCTGCAATTCTGCTTCATAGTTATTGGCGGCGTGTCTATGTGAAGAGCTGTATATCACTTGTCTCAGCCAATTACAATAACGTTCCTGCAACACCACACGTCTGTGATTTGTCGGTAGAATCCCAAGGCTCGGGAGAGTTAAAATATCCAATCACTGGCCACAAAGCAGAATTGCAAATATGTACGTAAGGTACCGAAACAATGTCGGGCAAAATTCTTTTCGCGAAAAACAGGTGTCCCTAATGACGGTTTATCGGGGGAAAACTTTGCTGTTTGCTGGGTTTCAACTTACGTTCGCTTATCAAAAGATCACTGGCTTTCGCTTGTATGTAGAGCTGTTGCCCTATTTGACTGAGCTAGTAAGAATCCCGCTATTGTAATATTCGATGCCTTTTATTGGTCTACAGGCATCTACGTTGTGTCACAAGTGTAACGCCCAATCACACATGTCGCAAGAAACCACAGTGTTTTCAAAGGTATGTTGTCACGAAAAATTATCGCTAGGGAACGAATAATTCGCGAGTTCAATGACTGACGTATTAGAATCCACTCACTGGCATATAGATACCCAAGCCTCGTATATTCGTTCATTGTCTGTTGTTCCAGTGAGATACCCAAGCCTCGTATATTCGTTCATTGTCTGTTGTTCCAGTGAGTATCAGCTAATGGACAAATGGTCTGGCTTGTGTATAAATATGACAATGGATTCTAACATGCATGTCATTGAACTCGCGAAATATTACTTTCTCTGATTATCGCGATGTACCATCATCTCTACAAATTACACATCGCCACAAGAGTCAAGCGATGAACTAGCATGCAAGATTCCCGACATATTTTTACTACGTGACCCTACAACTGTGGCCATATAATTTTAATGGTGAAAAGTCTGGAGCAAAGTTCACTGCATGTTTGTATTTCAGTTTCGCACACAACCGGTAAGTACATTCTGAACTACGGCAGTCTGAAAAGCCTGTTTTAAACTATGACTGTAATGACCAGACATTCCGCCCTTATGCGAAGTACGTTTTCTTCTCGTGCATTGGAAACAACGGGCACACGTGGAATAGTTTCGTTAAAAAAAAATGGAAAACACAGCACTGTAGCACCCGTAAGATTTAGCGGCCCGGACGTGTGAGACGTGCTGTGGCGTGGTACGGAAAGTATTATTTCTTGCACAACTATTACAAATGTTTCTAATGCGTTTATCTACGAAAAGAAGACGCACTTCAAACTGTGTCCCTATGATTTTAAAAATTTCGTCCTCTTCTTAAAAACAGATTCCCGAGCTTCTCAAATGTGCTAAAAATGGCTTTTTTCACGTTGCTGTGGCTGAGAAAATATAGGTCGTAATTGTAAAACCAAGCCATAGAAACCTGCATAGGACATTACCACAAATTTTCCACAAATAAAACAACATGGTCATCGCTTGAAGTCCCATTGAAAAACGGTTTCTACGTAAACACGGCACGCTAGTTTAGTCCTCCGCGCCTAGAGGCGAAGAGGTGTTCGACGGACGTGTTATGTTCCGCTTATCGCTTTCGTAAACGTAAATATAAAGCTACCATCCACTAACTCTTAAGAAAGAGTACTGAAGTACCTTATTAAAATGTCATACGGTTATATGGGGTGAGTAAAATCCCAACGTGGTTTGAGCGAAGTTTGCTTGCGTCCAAAAAGGTGGACTGGTGTAATTGCTTGCATTGGTATGATCACAACCTTGCTAACCTCTAATAACCGAGTATCTTAATCACGAGTAATAACTAACTCTATGGCAGGTTAGTTTCTGTAGACGCTTTAGGAAATAATATCTTGAAGTCAATTCAATTACATAAGATAGACAACAAAGATACAGTCTGGTTACGATTAAGTGAGCGCATTCTAAGGAAAAAAACAAATTAGTAGCGGAAAATTTCGTTGTTTCGTAGTATTGAAGGATATCCGTTTACTGAAGCAGACTACAGTTGTCCGGTGGCTGGTCGCTGATGTAGTGATGCCACAAAAGTGCGTCTGCATTAAGTTGCTTCGTTATTATCGGCCCGGCGCCCTCTTAGAAGTGTCAAAACTGTCTGAGTGCCAGAAGCGAAAGTAACATAAACTTACAGTTAATTGAAAGCGAGCTCGTGTCCTAAACAAACGGAATTCTTCAAGTCCCTAATATTACGAACATAACAAACCTTGTGCTGAAGAAGGTGTTGAAGGCGGTGAAGAAGCTTGAGATAGTGTAAACTGTTGTAGAAGTTCTAATGTTGATGTCTTCGGTGTAGTCGTATTGAAGTGCCTCTACAGTGCAGATGTTTGTACGCCGAGGGTCAAGATGAGTACAATTGTAAAAGCAACAACTTTGCGAGCGAATGATTGTTGAGAGAGTGAGTATACTTACTAATGGCAGCGAGTGTGGAGGTCTTTTAAATGCAGCAAAGGATGTTGATAATCAAAGGAGGAAAAGAAAATGTAGATGACTAAATGAAGGAAAATAATACGTGTTAAATGGTACCCTTCCCACCTTTGCTTACGACGAAATGAAGTAGGAGGAGAACATCAAGTGTAGGGGTTCACATGTAGTCTGCTGTCCAGGTAAAAGTTAGTTTTGAAGGGAAGGGGGGTATTATGCGTACGTCATCTCTTCTTGATGTCCTATAAAATTAAGTAAATGAGAATTTGGGAGCTTAGCGATGTCCACTGCAGTTGAAAATGACGTTATATTTGTTCTTCGTTACACAATTTTCTTTTCGTATCTTCCTTACGAAGCAAGGGAGGTACACCCACATGAATTATGAAACACAATATAATTGACAAGAGTTGGGGCAGAGGTAATTTTAGAATTTTATCTAACTATATAAGAAGGATATTCTAAATGACTCCTGTTCAAATAGAATAGTGGCCGCGGTGGCCTCCCACCAAGGCGATCCGGGTTCAATTCCCGGCGGGGTCGGTCCCCGGATTTCTGCATGAGGGAATCGAACCGAACGATGCCGTTGGTTGGCGGGTTTTCTCGGGGATCTCCCGTTTCCCCCGCCCTTTCATTCAGGCGCTGCTCCATGCTCACCTCATGTCACCCTTCACCAGCGCTAAAGACCTTGATGTTAAGCGCTGACCAAACTCTCTCACTCTCTCACTCAAATAAAATAAAGGTACTTGGGCCATAAGAAATCGTGGCCCATCCTGTATCAGTTGAATTGTTAATTTCAAAGCCAAGTTTTTGTTACTTGACAACACACTGACTGACAACAACACAGGTTGTGGATTTATAATTTCCGGACAGAATCAATGTTTTAAATTACTAACCAACTAAAATCTGCTTTTCTCTGTGTTGGCCCCAGCCAGCTAGTGGAATTGCAAACGAGTAGAAAATTAAATTAATTTTTTTTCAATATTTGAACTCTAATGCACAAAACCCACCAACTTCAAGAGCGCAATTTGTAGTGTACTTGCAAATCACGTCTAATTGGACTGCTGCGTATTTTGGCTTATTGTTTAATTTTTCTTACACGAATAACTGAACAGGAACCGATGGAATTTAGATCCTACATTATTTTAACATCACAGCTCCCGTAGAAGAAAACCTTCAATAGGACATATCAATATTTGGTATATTAATATACCTATATAACAAAATAATAATAATTATGTATAAGGTTCGCTGTCGGCATTTAACGATGAAACATTCTCGAATTAAGCTAACGTTTACTTTTTGTTTCTCACGCTACAATCCTTACAAAAAGTATCTCACTTCATTACATTCTACTTAAATGTACAATGTATTTACATGGACAGGCACGGATAGTTGTTTCTCTTTATTTTATTACGTTTGGGGGATCGTTGATAGTTTTGACATTATTACGAGACAATTCGAAGGATTAACTCTCTTAGAAAACTTTTTCCTACTATCACGCACTTCCTCAATTCTTTTCACACTAAGTATAATTTCAAATTGACAGTGCCTGACGTCTTCTAAGCATAACTACGACAGTCTTAGAATATTTCAAGTGAACGCTTGTATACCTACTTTAATTGTTGACGATTGAAGAAACATAAAGCGTATTTAAACTTATTGGTTCTGAAAATACATTTTTTTTCTATATACTGACTGGCATATCTACACAACTATAGGTAGTTTTATTTATACGTTAACGTATGATTAGAAGCTCTATGTTTACAGTTAATTTTTTTCCTCTGGTTAACAAATATTTGAGTACACATTAGCGTACAGCAACAAAATTAAAATTAAAATAATCATAATACACAAAACTAAAAATTAAAAAGTATAAAATAATAGTTCCAATTATTGTTGGCACTTTAATGCGTTCGGGGGACCGTTAAGAAAACTAAATATGTAGTTAAAATTAGAAAACTTGTGTGAAACAAGAAACTGCAACTAAACTTCGTATATTGTGTGGGTATAGCGACAAATCTTAAATTAGACTACATTTAAATTCAGTTTTTAGATTGATATGGGTACTTCTTTGCGGCTTTGGTATTGTTGTTATTTTTTATATCCTGCTTAAATTTTTCTGAGTTTTACTATCTATTACGTTTACTTAGCGGTCCCCGACGCATTTAAGGGTCAAGAATTATTTGAAATTTTTAATTTTTAACAGATAGTTTTATGTGTCGCCGGTTTCTTAAATTTTTAGGTGTTATTTGTAGCATTCAAACTTCAATGCTTTAACAATTATTGTGAACAGTATATTGAATAAATGAATACTTATATTTATTGAATTGAAAAGAGTCTATCAGTTAGGGACGTATAAACCCATAGACAGATACACAGACAGACATAGCCATCAAACTTGTATCACCTTTCCTGTTTACTCGGATGTTAAAGATTAATGAAAATATTCCAAGTGTTATGTTTGTTCTGAATGAACCTGGAAATATATTACGTATTTTATTGATAGTGTTCATAGTATGTGCAGTGGGAGGCAATATCTTGCTCAACAGATTATACCAAACACCCAGAGTCAAGCTATAATCAAACTTAAAATATTTAAATAATAAAATATTTATATCCAATTACCTACTATTTAGGAAAACTATTAATGACTGTTCAATTTTTTTTTAAGTTTCTTCCTTTTTGATGAAATTGTAATGATACGTTTTCTTAACTGACAGAAATTTATTTCGGCAAATCTGTTTATGGATACACCAGGTTATTCGCTACAATTTTGGAATATAATGTTCGTGTTTTTTCCTCTTACATACTTAAACCAAATCATTAATCTTAATTATTTGTGTAATGTTACTCAACGTTTATTTTTTATGGTAAAATATTTACTAGAAACAAAATAAGTATTTTGGACGTACACCATTGCAGCCTGGCAACAACTGACAAACATAGATAAACATATACAATTCCAGAAGGAATGTAGTCAATGAGTTACAAGAAAATAATGAGTACCCAATCAAGTGAAAATAAATTAATGAATACCTCAGATAATTCCGAAAAAGGAATTCTGTCAGAACGTTCCAAACAACAGACAAAAAATAAATATAAATACAACAATTAAAAGACAAAACAAACGAACAACAAAAAAGCTAGATGTTGACGACACAGCAGAAACACAGACACTTTGAAGAAAGCGAACGAATGCAAATAACAAAGTAACTGTGGACAGTAAAACAAAGAAAACAGAAACAAATGTTTACCTATTTTTGTCTGTTGCAAACAAAATCCTTTTGTTTGTTTACTTGTGAATTTGTTTGTGCGTTTTCATTAATTTTATATGACACACCATTTGCTATAACGGCGTATGTCCAACATACTTGCCCCATTGCAAGAATAGTTCAAAAGTAACAAAAATATTTATTTCCTAATTACAAAATACGTTTGCAGAATTTTCCAGACATCATTGCAAATTTTAAAATACTGCAATAATACATGCAACATATTTACAACTGATAAGTATATTTTTTCAACAAATTTTATATTTGTTGCAAACGTCTTTTGAACATGGATTTATAACTTGGTATCATACATTGTATAGGTAGTGTATCGCTATTAAAATATTTTGCCAGTTAAAAAAATTATTTATAATATTGGAAGAAGTATTTTAGTAAAATGTGGTTTGGTTTTACTTCAATCACACTGTTCATAAGCATTAATTCCAGTCGCCTATACACCTAATTAGTATATTTAGAAATACTTAAAGTGTTTGCTTAGAAATTTTTCTAACACTTGAAAGTAAAACGTTTTAACATTTAGATTACAGGAGATATTTCTCGCAATAATACAAAGCAATGTGCATTACAATTGTGAGGTCTCTCTATGAAAAACGGTTGAAAGGTTATGCTCAACCAAATACACAAAACATTTTTAACCAACCAAATGGCATGATAATAATTTTACAATGACAGTTACTGCCATTCAAGTCGTGCACTGAATATTTCAACTCATGAACAAATAATTTCCACATCATACAGTTTCTTACGCATTGTTTTAGTAGGTAAGTGACCAATATAAACCATTATTATATATATTTCGAAATTAGTGAACTACTATTGTGCATAACAATACATGTATTTACAACCGGGGGAAGAACTGTAGAGAACATAATTTTCAGAAACATCGAAACCAAAGCAAGTGTCTATTTGAAAACAACTTCAATGACTTGTCCGGATATTTTATCTTACTTTGGTAAAAACACTTTTCAACCATACGATGTCAAATATAAAATTAATATGCAACTAAAAACGCCAAATAACTACCTTACTTATTTTATTAAGTTCGAATCTTTAAACTATTACTTTGTAACACAAAACTTTTTTTACACTCCCAAAGTCGAATTTATGAACTTTTTACATAAAAACATTATTTTAAAAATATTTAACAGCTAGGAAAAGAAAACATAACTACTATCCACAGATCATAAAAATCTAAAATAGTTTTGTTTTGCTTCTTATAAATCTCAAATTGTGACTGTTGAAAGATATCCGAAGTTAAATTAAGATTACTTTATTAAAAATAAATCAAATGTATGTATTTACACTGAACATTGCTCAAAATAAATACTATGAAAATTTTTTTCTCATTTATGTTAGCTGATGCATTTCAGTTTCTTTTGGAAACTGTATTATGCATATATTTTATGTAAGTGAACCGTTCATTCGATGAAATTTTCCCAAGAAATTAGTTTTGCAAATTAAATTTGTCCTCTAATTTCTTTACAGACCAACAGAATGTTTCACAGGTGAACAAAATATCAAGTCTTCCAGTTGCTGAAAAATTATGGAGAAAAATTTGTGGTACACGAAAATTGCAAACTAAAAAAAAGTGTTTTACAAAATAATTGATAATGCAATTGTAGTAAATATATATAATATTTACATTTATTAGTACATGCAGTTCTTCACTGGTATTTTATCCTTTTCAAATTAAAAAAAGGAAGGAGTATTCTACACACAAAAAGTCGCAAGTAAAATATTTAGAACATGAACCACAAATACCACTAGTTTCTTATTTTGGAAACTGGCGAGTTTACTGACGAGAAATATTATTGCCAGAAATA
Source organism: Medauroidea extradentata (assembly GCA_003012365.1). Taxonomy (NCBI): domain Eukaryota; kingdom Metazoa; phylum Arthropoda; class Insecta; order Phasmatodea; family Phasmatidae; genus Medauroidea; species Medauroidea extradentata. The sequence continues at coordinate 63,048 of PNEQ01054449.1, forward strand.
TTTTTCGTTTTTCGTGTGGATTAAGTTTAGTGGTTGTGACTAAATCTGTAAATGAGTTTCGCAAGGCAAATTTCAAATGCATATAAATTTCCTGTTTCGCATCAGCAAAGGAACCTATTATGAGATGAGGTGAAAATAAAGGGAACATGGGACCTAAAAGCGTAGGATCAATAACGAATTGCTGTAATAGTCTAAAGCTTTGCCTGTCTCATAAAGCACTGATGTTACATTGTACGTGAACTAAATCAAAACACGGAACTTTATTCACCAGCAGAAAAATTCAGGGGAAAAAAAAACATACGACGATATTCTTCATGGTATCTTCCAGCTTCAGAATCTAATTTGAAATTCAGAACCTAAAATAGCACCGTATTTTCGTTTTGACAGAGACTTGAGAAATTTATGCCACAGACTCAGAAAAATGTAATCGCCGATACTTTGCTTGGAAAAAAAAAACAAGCTAAAGAGGGGAAATCACAGTATTCACGCACCGTTATTATCAAAAGAATTCCACACTGTAGTATATATTAAGACATTAAAAAAATAGCGTTTTAAAATAAATCGAGGCTCAGAGGCAGCTTGTAAGTAGTAGATATTTGATTTACAATTCTTAGTTAAATATGTTTTAATATCAAGAGATTTACATATCTAAATTAAATTTAAACAAACGAATGCCAAGTTTTGTCGTTTGTTTAAAGGAAATTGAACGTGACTTTAACACTATCTCTTCCGGCCAATAAATATCTAAAGGAGAATTTATTTTCAAGTAACTCCCGGTATTGTAAACTATAGTAAACACGATAAAAAATCAAAATGTTACTGAAAAAAGGCATATGTTAAAAATGTGTAATGGAGACAGAAATTGTATACATCATTTTCGCAACGTAAAGTCTGTCGGCAGTTGTATTTAATTTGTAAAAAAAAATGGAAAACCATTTAAGTTGGTACAGGTCAGATATAAATACGTATATGTAGGCCTACTACATTCTAAGGGTTGAAAGTGTAACTCTTCATATAGGCCAATCACGATAAACTGAGCACTTTTGTAGCGCTAGTTACTTTTTTTGTTTCAGTTAATTTATTGTTACCTGCCACTTTTTAATGTAAATAAAACTACCTAAGCAACGAATAAAGTGAAAATGATTGTATTGTACTCAAAAATTAACGTCTCAGGTCACAATAAATATTATTTTAAAATCATTCCTTTATGCAAGGTGGTCGTCAAATGTTCAGTACGTTTGGACCGAATACATGTCAACTTGTAGACATATCTTGTGACGAATTGTTATCTTAGACAGTTTTATCTTTGGCAGTGCTTGAGTAATGGAACGCCAATGAGATAATCCACAGCAATTATACATGCCACGAGTAATTACATTTTTTTGTTGCACCCGTGAAAATAATATGGCAATTTGACAATTGCTTTTTTAATTTTTTCAAAGTAACAATTTTTCTACAAGTAAGTAATAATATATATTTTACTATGAACATTTGTCTACAAATCTCAATACACTGCGAATTTACTTATTTAGTGTGTGTAGTTTAATTTTTACCACGGGAAAGTGTGGAAAATCGTGACAATATATTTCTGTCGTATGTATAGTTATGGGATTTAAACTTTTCCAACAAGTTATTGGCCACGGCTTCGCTTGTGTGGTTTTCAATTAAATGCTTCTTTGAGTTATACAAAAGTTCTGTTTATGCACTCCAAGTATTAATTAATTTATAGAATTACGTATTTCTACGTTCAATACTATTTCGAAAACTAAATTTTCTTAAAAAAAACCTTTCGGCACTTTTAATTTCAATCAAGTAATAATGTTAATACTGGTAATATTGAATGTGATAATTTAAAGTAAATATTTTTTTAAAATGATTCTCCGAGTAAAAAATTTTCTGAAAATAACAACTTGTGCAAAATAATGTAATGGGTCTTCATTAATAATATTTTCAAAAACACATTTCTCTAAATTTTTGGGAAGTCCATTCTGCCCTGCCACGTTTCATCTCTTCTCCCTCTTTTTTCACTATGTATACAGATTTTTTGTCAGAAACATTCGCAGCAGTACTCACAACTCAACAAAGTTTCGTCGCAAGCGGATGAATAAAATAGGAACGCATACGTTAAAGGCACACACACACACACACACACACACACACACACACACACACCAACACAGAAATATATGTGTGTGTGTATGTGAGAGAGAAAAGGCAGAGATATTAGCGTAAACTTCGCTGGAAATAATGTTTACTTGTTGAAAAGTATTTCATGCGAATGTAATTTTTTTTAAACCAAACAGCACTGTCATCTACGCCTAATGCACTGTTTTATTAACTCAACAGAAATTGAACATTACCGTACACAATTTTCAGTAGAGTCGAAAAGTATCAACGTTTTGGCCAAACTATTTAATTGAAACTATTCAATACCTCAACTTAAATTACACTTGTCACACTTAGGTTTCTTATTATTCATTGCTGTGTGTTAATTAAGATAGAAGGCAACAAATCCGAGTTATGAAGTCGCACTTTTGAATCTCGCTTCACACACCAGTCGTACGGTTGAAGCTAACGCTTTGGGATATGAGGCTGTGAATATTCTAAATACTATTATATTATGTTACATAAAATTATTTTAAGCAATAAGGGATAAATATAAATTCGAAATTTTTACTGTAATAAATTTAATTTATAGGGAAGACTTCCGCGTAAATTTCTATTTATAACTGAGAGTTACTTTCAACTTTTCAAAATCCATGACAAATAATGTAGGAAGAAGACTGCCGATCTGCCGAAATTGTATACCTACACCTCCCATAAATTGCATTACAGAGATAAGTATTTTGTTAATGCAAGGTATTAAACTATTGACATAAAAAGAATGTTGTAAGTTAAACTTACCAGGAAATATCTTGCATAGCCTAATCAATCGCATCCGTAGTTTACACACGTATGTTACAAAGTGAAATAAAGTGGATTTGAAACATTACTTAACTAACTAACAGATTTATGTACAAAATGCTAAGTTTGTATCTCATATATAGGTCATTAAGGGGGGAATTGACAGAAAATTTCAGTCGTTTTAATGTTATTTATATAGTACAAGATATGGTTTGTTTTATAGACATATATTGTGACTAATTTTTACAGTAACGAAAGTTTTTTAGCTTTCATAGTTGTTTGTATAATAATAGCATATTAAAGTTAAAAATAGAACACAACAGTTTTAAGCAGCAAGAAAGGAAAACTAATTGACTTAAGAAATGAAAAAAAAAAAAAATTCAAACTGAAGATCAGTCTCACGAGCTATGCCAAGACATGTACACAAACCACATTGAACTTTTTTTTTTGTATTACAAATATTTAATTTGAAGTAATAAATTTCTAATTTTTAAAAACACAAACAAATAATCAATGTGGTTTTTATACATGTCTAGGCGTAGTCCATGACACTTTTCTTCAGTATGTTTTTATTTTATTTTGGTATGTTGGTTGGTTTTTCTGATTGGCGTATATTTGTTTAATGCAATTTTGACTAAATGATACTATTATACAAAAACTATGAAAGTATAAAACTTTACTACAGTGAAAAATAGTCACAACGTATGCCTGCAAAACAAACCACATCTCGTAAAAATATACACATTTTTTAAATAATTAAAATTTTCCTGAAAAGCTTTCCCTCCCAATTTTTGGCGTGTGTGTTTAAAAAGCAAGTTTAACTTACCTTAGTTGTGACTGTTCCGTCCATCATCCTTCTAGGTCAATTCCGTACATTTTCCTTCATTAGCTGCAGTTTCCTGGCATTCAGTGAAAATGCTTTCTCTTTAAACGTTTTCTAACGTCTCGTAAAATGTAAGATAAAAAGAAACATTACGTTCGCCTTCCGAACAATTCTACGATTCATTTGAAAAAAAAATACACGGAATTTGACATTTCTTTTCTTATATTTAGCAAGCATTTGTCTTTATAAATCTACGTCCACCAAAATGCTCAGCCGTCACAAACCGTATAGGGCCTACTGAAAATTTTGACGTAAAATATTAATAATAATAAATTTCTATCTAAGAGAAAAAATGTATCAATAAATTAATTAGTTCACAAAAATTAGTACTTGTTATTCATATGTTTCGATTTCCAAAACAAATTTTTACTAAATTCGCAACACTATATTTGCGCCGGGGTTATTTCTTAGAACCAGTTTTCTCAAACCATTTTTAAAAAATATGCATTTAAATCGTAAAACTTTTTAAAACTTATAAAAATTATGCATTCAAATTAAAAAATATCATTTCGTGCAGTCACGTTACGAAAACCAAACACGTTAATTTTTGATGAAATAACGCTGCATTCTACAAAAAAAAATTATGGAAACAGAATGCAATGTAATAAAGCAACACGTTGTTATCATCGATTTCGTATAAATTTGCAAAGGATTTTGTGTTTTTGTTAAGTCTATTCCTAGAGTATTGATAATATTTCTAAATTTCGTATCATATGCATCCATGCAATACTACGTTCCTTTTTAGCAAATTTATTCAGATTATATCTTCACGATGCAGAAAGGTGTTTGTAGAGACAATCATAATTACAGAAAATAGTTTTCAAAGTACTGTACTTTCAGGTTAAATTTGTAGATCGATATTTCAGCAATGGTAGCGTTAAACTAACGTGAGCAAAATAAGTAAACGCATTTAATATTTCGAAATGGGTTTTCAGATAAATTTTAAGTAGAGTTAGCAATTAGTGATATACGGCTATTCACCATGAAGTGAGAACATTTTACGAGTTGGCTAAAATTTTTTATCAGTTAAACAATTAACTACCGCCATTGGATAACATTAATGTGACTGATAAGCACAGTGTATGCTTTTCATTTGTCTCAAAAGTCAACGTGTAAGACCTCAGTAATTTATTGTAGTAATTAATAGGCTAATTCATTTTGGAGGTCCTCACGTGCTTACCGAGCATTGCTGTTTTTGTCTAAAACTTTCAACCATTTTTACCACGAGGATAATACAAATGGCGGCGAATGAAATAATGTTTCCTGACAGAAATATGTCAAGGATATTCTGTAGTGAATATGCTTTGTTCTTATCACATAAAATAAAGAAAGATACAAGTAAGCAAAAATAAGTAAGTTATTGTAAAATATGTTAAAAACTCAATTAATTCTTGACTGTTGTTTTCATTTGTAGTTGATATGATACAATATCAAAAACATAACACACTGATACGTGAGCTAACTGAATGACATTTCCTTTATCTTGTTTACATGTAAAGATATCGTGACCACTTACAATTCATCAACGTAAATAATTCGCATCAAGGTATAAGAATAATAGGAATATTTTATAGACGCGAGTAACAACTTCCAATAAGCAGAAAATATTGATTTACACTTACAGTAAACCAAAACTGGTTCTGCTACAGTGAAAGTTATAATTTTGACGTGACTTATTATATTGTCTGTTTACTCCAATAGTTATACACAAAAATATTACAAATCAAGCATACATCGAATTCTTTGCGCGAATGTTATGATATAATATAGTTTGGAAAAAAATTTCACGTCCACCAATATAAAAATATTATTAATACAAGCTGTGTTAAACCTTACTTTGAACAGTATGTAAAATAGCAAATTTATCGGCTTCAATAAAAAAAAATTAAGCACTACACTAAAACTTTTACGACAAATGTTTTAGGCAAGATACGTCGAAACGGCGAATGTTACATTATATTTATTAAGATAACAGATACATTTATTGCATGTCTTTTGAAGTTAACTCAAAACAACCTGGAAAAACATTACAAATGTTTAAGTCGGCGTTACTTAATACGGTACAAGGTAACCAGAAAGTGTTTTTATAGGTGATATTTTTCGTAATATTTGGTTACAAATGTTGTTTGCACATGTCAAAAAATAACTAATAATCACTCCAGGAAGCCTAAGAAAATAATATAGTAATTGATAAACTGGTTTAAATCCATACAACAGCAGTAACATTTACACACGTATGTTACAATTAAACTTCACACAAAAACGTCCAACGGCAACAGCAAAAATTGCTATATAACAAGTAGTTAAGGAGAAAATAATCTTATCAAAGTTGTTTAAGATTCTTGGGGTTAAAAATCTCTCTCACACACACCTACACACACACACACACACACACAAATATATATGTTTGACATTCCATATGCTAATAAATCGAAATTTCTGACAAAAATTAGATAACGTAATGCATAATTTTTTTAAGTAAAAATTAAACGCCAAATGTCGTTATATAACGGCTTGCCTACATTGAAATAAATTTGACTATAAATACAGATAAGTAGATCTAATGGTGGGCTCAAAATAAAACACGGTTGTTTTATTCAAACATGCGCTCACACGGCTATGTATACGTTGAAATGCAATCTACTTACTTATTTATATTTTCCTAATATATATTTTTAATTATTACCTGTAAGTCCTTATCTTGACAGACTCATCTACTATATTTACATCATGCGCTGCAACGTTACATAGGTATTTACAACAGGCTCTTGCATTGTGTGTTGTTATATAGCCGGACAACGTACACGTTTGCTACTGCACGTGTAAAGATGCTAGAACGTAAGTAAGAAAAAACATTACGGCTGCGTGAAGATCTTTCTTTTTTTTTTTTTTTTGAAACCCAAAGTTTTACAGCTTTCTTATTTCGTCGTAAATCACTTAAAAATTTGTATCGCAGTAAAAAGACGATGATGCGCTATTTCAGAATAAATGTAAAATATAGGCTACGTGCAAGATTTCGGTTTTGCTAGTAATTTTCAACGTATATCACGACAGAATTTTTTTTTTTTTTGCAGTTTTCTGCTTGTTCTTTACCACGCCACGAATATTACAAACTACGTTACAGAATTTGAAAACTTGAAACACGATAATCAATAAAAGATAATTTTTATTCCCTCATCGCGATCCAGTAGCCTACTATCTGATGATTGAAAGCAAGCAGTGTTTTCTAGTATTAGAACAATTCTATCACATATTTAACATATTGTTCAATGCAACGTACAAAATTTTCCCACTACGTTTAATTTCAATAACTGCGATGTTAATGACTTATGCTAAGATATATTGAGTCCAATTTAGATATATTTAGTTAGAATAAAATATATTTAGTGACATATTTCATTGACGCCCTTGTAATTTACATAGTTTGTTTGTAAGTAGATTCTTAATAAACGGTTTTAAGAGCGCCTTGATGATTTTATATTAATTTCAGCTCTCCAAGCATCAATAATTAGGGAAAAAATAAAAATATATATTCTTATCAACACAGAGACGGTAATACGTATATTTATGGCCATCGAGTCACAAGATTTTATTTAAGGGAGATGAAAAGAATAATCAATCACGAAACGTTGTGTCCCATACTTTATGAATATAGATACTCGGAATTCGTGTGATCAGTGATGACGCTTTGAATAATGTGGAACAGGCATGGCTTTAAGCCAACGTCAATATTTGTTTATACATTAAAGGCAGATTTTCATTTAAATAGTAATGGGACCATGCCATGATCAATATAAATTCTCTACTTTAACCTAACAGAAAGAGTACAGTAACAGTTTATCCTACTGGCGATGTTGATTACTTTACATTTTCAAATGTTCTATGATAGTGCTTGGCAGGTACGGAAGCAATACCAGTATTCTTTCAGAATTTCATAGAGATAAGATCTTAACTATCGTGGTAACTTGTATCCTCATAAGCAAAGGAACCAGCTAAATAAGGAGTAGGCTAAGGTAAAATTTGTCGGACGCTTCCGAGTCTCAGGAACATACTTTACGTTTGTATTTCTCGTGGAACTGGTAAACTGTCTCTTTTAGTGAAAATATAAAGAAGAGAAAAAATAACAAATATAAAATTAATAAACTAGGAAATATATTATAAGCATCTAGTGTTAAGTTTTTACGGCGAATTTTTTTGCGTATAGTAATGTTTGTTATTTCTAATGTATCAGTTGTAATCATGGTTGAAAAATATGTTAGTACACACTTACTACGCACACAAAATATAAACAAAAATAACCCTACTGCACAAATGGAAATGTCGTGAGTAGCATCTCTCCAGGTTGTTATACAGTCAATTACTCTTGACTGCTGTAGATGTTAGAAAGTTTGATTAATGCAGTATATGAAAATTTTTGACGCAATTTTTTTAATCTCGGGAGCTAATTAAAAAATGCTGAATTAGTATTAGGATTTTCACAAAATAATCTTACTGTTTTTATAATTTTTTTTCTGTGACTTATCTTATACACTATGTTAAACACTACAAGTAATAAGGTACCAACTGTGTTAGAAAATATTTGACATTCCTATCCACTGCAAAATGTGTCTTTTGATATTAAATACGAGCAAGCTTGTAAAATTACGTTTTAAGAAACGTATTAAACACATTTATTTTTATTTTGTAGTATAGCCTTCACAGCATTTATAAAATATCTGTATATATCAAAAATTATACGGAAGAATATTTTAACTGTCCGTATATTCACTGAATTTAAGAACATTAACATGTTAATATTGTAGTAAAGTATACACGCTTGTGTATTGATTTTGCAATAAATCTTATTGGTAAAGAGTTTCGAGTATATTCCAGGTAATAGAAAAGTGTGTGGGGATTGCCCCCGAGTGTTTAACTTTTTTCAGAAGCTAATGTAGTTAACTTATGACTTTAATAAACCAGTTAGCTGTACTAACCGCATAAGCATTCATCACAATTATTGATAAAGAAAATATAACTGTTATCGTTATAAAATAACTGCTACATTTCCCAAAGATTCATAAAATTTCTTATTTATTACTGACATTGAATTTCCTTAGCGTTATAACTATACATGTTCAGAAATATCTAAACAGTAAATAAAAATAATTTTTAAGATAATATTTTTTTTATCCGACCAACTGTTCTGATATCCTGTTTGATAAATTTGTTCTTATAACATTTGCTTCCAAAACATTTTGACTATCGAACTTGTGTTATTTAACGAAGCACGGAAGGAAATAAGTGCATGTTATGTTATCTAAAATTCACTAAACAATGTAAGTTAATTTCTATCTTGCTATCTATAGACATTTGTTTAAATGAAAATAAACTGCTTAGAAAACACAACATTTTAAACAGAGTAGGCCTATATCTGTATACGTAGTTAAAATCAAAAAGTAATTTAGAAATACGGAAATTGCGATTCATTACATTACTGTCAGCCGGATTGCTAGTTGGTAACCAGCAATAACGTCCTTTGTAACAAGCTTTATTTTTATCTCTGAATTGTTATACCACTTCCATTTTTCGAATTAATGAATATATAAACTATTTCAAGGCCAATATCTTTGCGTTCAATGATTTTAAATGCATACATTTTGTGGTATTGATTTTTTAGTGCATGTAGTTCTACCAGAGACTACATTTGAGAGTTAATAAACGTATTTTTTTAGTCGGTGATAATGCTACGCTAAAATATTAAAATTTTCACTATGACTACGTAGGTATCGGCCGCGTTTGTCATATGACAAATGAATAAACACAATCTACTATTGAGTGTTAGTGGTCATTGGTAAACTATCTAATTCCACATGAAGAAAATATTTAATTAACTGTTACTCAAAAAGTAAACGCTGCCGAGGAATATTGTCAGTCGTCATCGTTCTTTCAGTACTGAAATGCAAATAATAGTAATTCACACACATAAAAAAATATATAAAAACTGAAGCCGAATCATTAGGAGGTAAAAATTACGTGAACACACAAAGATGTTCAATAAATAAAGGAAACCCTTTTAGAAGAAAAGATCAAGCACATCGCAAACAATAGTTAAGCGCATTGTGCGTAGAGGCGATGGTACAAGTTGCGAGAGAGCAAACGTCGACCTTATAGCTGCAGCTCTCACAAGCCCCATTAGCGGTAGTTATGTTCAGAGTACACAACATGAAAAGCAGACACGTCATTACATTATTACATATAACTGTAGTAACAATTCCAGTTGTGACTTTACATTTATGTACCCGAATATCCGCTCAGCAAACGTACAGCAAATTAATAGGAATTTATAGATTTTTGTTAACTTTAATAAATGTTTATGTTATTCACTGTTCTGAAACTGAAAAATTTCAAACAGACAAACACAGAAATACGATTTGCTCAGTCCTAAAAAAAAGTCTAAGTTCTTCTACTATTTTTTTTTTCAAACGTTCTAAATTGTTTATAAAAACCAGGAGTAACATTCTTTACATTCCATTAGAAAACACGTTAAAGTACATGGATTAGTGTACGAAAAGAAAACAAGCACGAAATTTCTTATGCGAGAATTCTCATGTGCTTATGGTATTAACCAACTCGGCAAGACTTGGGCAACCAGGAGCGGCATGTGTTGCAGAGCACATCGTACAGACATACATTCTTGGAGAAGTAATTCTCTGTAGTTCTGGCAATGGTGATACCGATGTGGTAGTTACCAAGTGCTTGCCTGGGCTTTTCGTGATGATCACGTGGTCACCGCGCATATCACATGATCTTATTGTGGTTGTTTAATTTTCCTGTCAGTGGTCAAGGATCAGTATGGTGGTCATGGTGGCATGCAAACATGCATTTAAGAAGCTACGTTGGTTCTTAGAGTAGGCTATAACACCAAGATGAACTCAACCTGGTTAGTGATATTATGTAAGGTGACGGTAACTTTGTTAATGATGTCAGTCATACGTGCTGACTGTAGGTATTCAGAAACACCACAGCAGGGTAAGGGGTGTCGTAAAAGAGCCCCAGAGTAGTAAGCAGTTCCTGGATGACGGGCAAGACTCAGAAGATGGTACATACCAGACAAGTGACAACAACGACATGCACGCCACTGAGAAGAACGCCGACTTCAACTCACCTGCTTTGTTGGCGGTGGCGACGGCAGCGGCTGCGACGTTGTGGTTGAGTGTCAGCTTGCCGTTCGCCTCGAACTTGGCCTGGGCTACGGGGATTGGGCCCGGGTTGGTCATGGTGGTCATCGTTGCCGCCGGCATCATCAGCGTCGACATGGCCAGCATTGGGACGACCGACGGCGAAGAGCGCGGCAAGCCGAGGTACGGCAGCAGGCTGGCTGGCATTCACAGCCTCCCTCGTCGGGACTCGAGAGAGAGAGACAGACGCAGATAGGGAGGCACGGGGGACGTGCGGCGCGTCGGCGTCAAACGCAAACCGCGCGAGGAGTTAAAAAATAATCTTCCGTTTTTTTTAGTCCCTGCGTGCACGTGGCCCTGACTAACCTTCAGACACCCCGCTGGGACATTTTCTATCCCCTTCTGCAGCTCGCAAAGTCTTCTCGGGCGGGAGTAAATGTCACGCCAACTTCTTCAGGAATGATACCGAAATAAGGAAATCTGTTTAACTGGTTTCGTCTTTCACAAAGCTTTCCAACGAGCAGATTGCTAGTAATATTACTTTTCTACCAATTGAAAACCTCTTCTGTTTTCGCAGTAGAGTGAAAGACTCTGAGAATGTGGGAAATAGTTAAGCGATTACTTTAGTGTTAAGAGAGCGCAAATTATCTCAAAAGCCACTGTGGGGAGTATAAAAAAATGTTCCGATATTCGCTAAAAATGACTAGAAGCAAACACAAAGTATTTTAAATGACAAAACGCAAAGATCTGAACACCTGAAGTGCAGAATGGAAGTCCCAATGACAGCAAATAAGTAAATTATCGTTTACGGTAGTTAAACTACAGCGACATTAGGTAAGTGGCCAAAATAAAACGTGAAACTAGCGCAGCAAAAGAATATATGAACACAATAAACTTAAATAACAGTATTATCTACCAAAAATATGCTAGCAAATAACTAAACGTTCCCTGTACTAAAGATAAAAGTTCTGTTTCATGCAGTTTCTTCGATCAACAGTTTAGCTGAACAGCAAATAACACATACAATTGCTCCCTTATATTAAATTAAAGCACTTGTTCGGTAAGCTAAGCTTAAACCTTTGATATGCTCAGTTGAGAGTAATTATAGCGAAGAGTTCACGGAAGCTTCACCTTGCTACAACGGGCAACTTTCGTCTCGGGAAGAGTCCCTTTTGTTGGCGATCACAGATCTTCGGCCGTTGTAACTTTCTTGTGGGCGGACGTCTCGATGCCAGGCGCCGAACTACTGGTCATGCTTCCCGGCCGCGCAAAGCGTCGTTCGCCGTCTGGTTGGGATGGCGTCCTCGAGAGATGTTCCCCTTCCCTTGCGGACGGCTGCGAGAGAGTCTTCTCACGACGCGAGACGCTGCAGGGTGTAGAATGTTCTGTTGTCCCCTTCCTCCTGGGGCCTTGCGAATTTCGAGGTGGTGCGTTCGACCCGGCCGCCACCGCGTCCAGCACGACTCTGGCCAACAGTCCGGGGCGACTGGGGGTTGGAGACTGCCGGGGGCGCGACGGGGGAAGGCCGCTTGCCCCTCCGCGCCCCTGGCGCAGCCAGGAGGGGTGGAGAGCCTTGCGAGGGGTGACTGAGGGGGTGACGGAGACACCCGAGAGACATGGCGGGAACGCACGAGGACACGCCGTTGAAACACTGTCGCCGGGACGACGGTGAAACTGCGATGGTGGTGGGGGATCAGGCATTCAGTGTCTGGGCCTTGGTGTTCGTGAATGAGGTCTGCTTCACTACCTTCCTTGCGCCTGATAGTCACCTTGCCAACTGTGCATATGGCGTGTTACATATCACGCCCTAAACATTCTCTTAAATATATATATTGATACGTAAATTCGTGTTATAGAAACACTTTGCCACATCTGACAATAATTCCACTGTCGTTTAACACACGGCTGCGGTAATTAAATTATTAGTAAAAATAAAATTAACGTTATAATACAACCCCAATTACAGATATCAGCTAACGTACATATAAATGTAGTTTATTGAAATTATGATAGCATGCAGCAAATCCCCAAAATATATACTTTTTATACTTTCCTGTCCAAGTCATTTTTATAATATAGATCGTAAAAGCAGTTACCAGTTAAGAATCTATATATTTAAATGGCACGTTGCGTAGTACAGTTAAAATATACGTCAAATTTTATGTATAAACTTAAAGTTAAATAAATAAACTTTAAATTTCACAAAAATTGGTCCGTTTTGTATAAGGTAACTAGTGTATTAATTAAGTTCATAGAGTTTATCTGTTTTCTTGTAAAATGTTTTACTTTCTGTACAGAAAGTATTGAAAATATATGTCTATGAACGCTAAGAAAATAATTATATAAATTTTCATTTACAACTTAGAGATATCTTTTTCGAGAGACTAAATAAAATTTTATAACTGATATTATTTGCAGATAGTTACAAATTGTTTCGACTCATTACAGAAAATGTTGTAGGTAAAATGAATATAGACCCCCTACACATTTTATGGTTTTAAGTTTGGTGTTTTTTTTTTTTTATTATTTTATACTGGTTTTGTTTTGTTAATGTAATATATTTTAAAGAATTTTCAGAACGCTTGACTACTTCAGTCATGGAGGTCGAGTGGTAAACGGCTCCACAACAAACGAATCTCTTTCTCTCCCCCCTTGCCTATCGGGGAAGCGAATCGATAGCAGGCGGTGTTTTGGTGGCGCAGCTTCCAGCTTGGACCACTCGGCGCACGCTCGCCTGGCGCCACCAGAGAATACTTCCCGCACTGCGAGATTGCCTACCAGGTTGCAGCACCATGCAGGCGCGTCTCTCTAATCCTCGACGCCACTACCGCGCCTCGCGACCGTTTTCGCCATTCGCTCAACCATCCGCAATGCATTCTATGCTGCTTTTACGTACACTGAATATACGTAAAAAACCTCTTCACGGAATGAAAATTTTGGTATCACCGAAAGTTTTCTTTAATTTTCGATTGGTTATTTACGCATATTTAGCCAAAGAAAAATTCAAGGCAGGCAGTTTCAATTTAAAAAAGAAATGAAGACAGAATATAACATATTCTGTAAACGAATTAATAATGCGTTTATCAAATTGTTGTTCCTAAATAACGAGCTTAATATCTGCATATTTAAATTTACAGATAAAAATTCCTCTGAAATCCAGTAATAAACTTAACAAAACATGATAAAGGTATTGCAGTAAAATGCTGTCGCATTTTACTTATATAGTATATGACCAAATGTAGATTATTTGTTAACATAAAAATAATGTTTATTTACTAGGAAACAAATTAGATTTCTAATGTATTGTTTTCAATTAACAACTCATATCTGTCAAGCAATTTTTTAAAGATTAATACTTGGTATAATATACAAAAAATTAAAAAAAATATTGCTATTGGTACTTTAAACTGTGGCTTAAAAAAATATTTTTAATTTGAGTTTATCTTTACTTACAGTACAACTTCCTAAAAGGATTTTTAGTATGTACCAATAAGTTGAGTAAACAAATTCTTATGAATTTTTTTCCCACATTAAATTCTGGTGGTAAATGATAATGATAAAGAAAACTCACGGAAGGAATGGTTTGCCACAATCTCTATACAAAAAAGTCTGTAGTCGTAACCGTTTCGTTACACATATGGGGGAAAACGGACCGTTGGAAACGTCAAATCCTACAACCCCCAGGAAGAAAATTCAGCTAGAAGTTATACAACAGCTCAGAACTAAATTACTACTGCAGGAATTTCAATCGAAGCATTCTTTAGAACACTTTAGATAGATCCCGTGAACGTTATCCATTTCGATAAACAGTGAACCAGCATTCGAAAACGTTTTAATTCTTTGGCATAGCCTCAACGCATTTCTCTCCGCGAATGCACTTCTGAATATTTCTTCTTTATGTCAAACTCCATCAGAAAAACAAAGACTCTGTGTTCGTTTATAGCAGACGTGGACTAAATATCACAACAGTACACGAGAGACACGTTACACATAATTTTTTTATCAAATGGCAAATCTGGCACACCGGTTACCTAGGATGAATACACTTTAATTTTTTTTTATGTTAACTTCCAAAACTAAGCAGCTTTTAATTGACGTTCATAATTTATGTTATATCTATTGAATTATTCTGAAAAGATATGCATGTGTGTATGGAAAAGCTTTTATCTTTATTTATAAGTTGGAGTGACCAACTCATCTATACACTCACTCATCCACTCATTCATCCACTCACTCACGAATGCACAGGTTGACACGCCCACTAAGAAGGGATTTTTCGAAATTGGAAAATTAAGTATGTGAAAACGAATAAAGAGGTTAAATGTGTTTTCAACAAACCCTAGATATCCCACTAACCTAGTGAGCTTACGATACTATTTTTGCTTAAAAATATTGCGTGAAAAATTGCATATTACCTAATTTTTGGTTTTTAGAAATTCGAATTTTAAGGGGTGAAAAGTCGTAAAACGTGTTTTCAATCAATAATAGATTCTTTTAAATCATTGGAGATATCGAAATGATTTCTGCCTCAGAATGATGCTTATATAAATATATAAAAAGTGATTTTTAGAATTCTGTCTTAATTAAACTTAGAAGTTGGAAAATATAATTTGTATTCAGTTTATCCTCAGCTTCTCTTTAACCAGTAAAATAAAAATGGGGATATTTTTCACTTCAAAGCAATGCTTACTTAAAATCCTTTAAAATTATTTCAAGAATTTTTGAAATTCGACAGATATTGGAGGGAAAACACGATAAGCGTGTATTTGCTAAATTCCCCAAATCTCTTAAACCCTATCAACTATCGAGGTAATTTATAATCTTAATTTATAATCTGGATGACTGCAATGCCTGTAACAAAACGTACCCATGCTTTGTTGCATACTTTGGTGGTCTTGAAGATACTGATTGCGACGAATTGATTTAAATGGTTCGTAAACCGGGAAATGCAGAGCACCCAGGATTATATTATTATCAAGAAATTAAATATGATACTGTTTTCCAATCACTTACACAGAATTAGGTATCGATATGCTCTTTACTCTAAAATAACTTTATCTTAACTAACAAGAAGTCATTTTAGTTTATTTAAGTCACAGTAAATATGTTTGCAATATTAAAATAATATTCAATCCTGCATTATTTAAAATTCTGTTCCTTAACGCACATAAGAGCACGCTTTTATTACCCACTGAGCTGTGATCTATATGATGAAAATTTCATTAAATGAGAGAAAAAAAAAAAACACAAAGACACAAACATGATACGTAACTCTATATAGGACTAGGTACAGTTATTATGTACCACACTGTTAAAAATTTCCGTACATTCACGAAAATATTTACAGAAAAGTACTGTAATTTTACGGAAGTAGCTTCCGTAATATTTTGTTTACGGAAATTTGTCCGTATTGCCAGTTTACGGATGTTTGACCGTAACTTTTCATAAATTCATGAAAATATGTTTCTACAATTTTAAAGCGTATTTTGCTGTGTTTCTTTAAAAAAAAAATTGGTATTAATAATCACTATGAATCCTGGATGTCAAATACAAAAGTTGTCTCTTATAAAGTTAATATCTTACCACTGCATGGAACTTATTTACTCATAAATTGCCACTGTGGTTCAATGGAGGCCGACCCCCCGTGGCTCAGTTGGATAGCCGTTTCATTATTTTCTGTCTAAATATAAAATGTGATAGTTTTCAGAGCTACAGCCTGTACAATTTTGTTTAGAGCCTAGTATAAGAAATATGTTATGTCGCTGTCCGCATTCCAGAGCATAGTCGTATTAAATCAAGTTCTTAAAATTAACTAAATATTTCGTATCATCAAATTTAAAGCATACAAATTTCCACACACACGCCAGAGTGCGACAAAAAACTGTGGGGGAGTTTTGGAAGGTAGAATTTCACAGAAACCTCCGAAGTAATGCACACTTTTAACTCACTATTTGTTTTATAATAACTAACAAACAATTCTGAACTTCAAGTTTGGCACGTGAAAGAGTTTCACTGTTAGAAAGCGTCTCACAACTTCGTGAAAGCCACGTCTGTAAAGAGGGTGTTAAGCCTATTCGTGCGAACGTCACACTACATTACACAAGCTCGCAGACATCCGTTTCTTAAGATAAATGCCAAAGTGTTCCTATAATTAATTGTTCACAAAGATCTTTTCTTCGAAAACATACAATGTTCTGTTACGCTACGCTTACAGTGCGCGGTACATTTTTAGAATTAGCATCTCTAAGGAACTCCAATTTTATAGAACATCAATAAAATATTTAAGAACGTATCGGTAAAGATTTTATGATAAATAATATTTACTTGTCCAGGAAACACAGATCACAAAGGAATACCCCCGCTTTGAATGACTATATATCTAAAACCAAACAACCCACAGCCTTAGTTGATCAGTAGAATGAACCGTGGAACAATGAAGCTTCTTTACCATATCTCCATAAATGTTCAATGTGATCACCACGCGCAGCCAGAAACATTTCTGTAGTATGGAGCTGAGGAGAAGGCATGTTTCAGGAATGCGGTTGAGGAGGGGACAAGCGGATGGCTATGTGGCCGCAATCACCACCCTGCCGTTATGCCGTGCATTCTTCTCAGCTCCCTACTTATACGTAGGGACGTGAAAAATTCGTGTTTTCTTGTACGCACACGCTAGAATTCAAGAAACTATAAGTTCGTGTCACTTTTGCAATTGGCCCTTGACTTATTTGACATCCCCTGGAAGTCTCTGAGCCAACATTAACAATATATCTAAACGGGCCCTATACCACTGTATCAGCGAGTAGCTAACGAGCAGATGTTGTCTGCTTGAATACACTGACATTCTTGGAGGCTAGCCTACAGGTCAGTGATACTGCGAATTTTTCCCGTCTCTATTCGCAATACGCAAACTCGTTCCATACTCTTGTCAGCATGTCCAGTGCTACGGTTTGGATGGCGTCCGGTAATTCTTGTTTTGAGGTCAGCAATGGTAGTCGGCATATGGTGAGCGAAACACATTATATTTTATGTACCGCCACAGAAAATAATCGCACGGGGTCATATCTGGTCTTCTGGGGGGCCAGTGATGATGAGGCCAGCTGCTCCGTGACCAATCCACCGTTGCGGCAAAGTTAAATTCAGGTATCATCAAACAACAGGGTGCCAGTGGTGTGGCGCACCATCCTGCTGGGAAATGAAGTTCTCAGCCACTTCTTCTGACTGAGTAAACAACCGCTGATATAGCATGTACAAATAATGAATTCCAGTGACAGTGGGCTCGTGAAAAAAGGTCCGAAATCCGTGTGTTCAGATACAGCAAAAAAAAAAAAAAAACACGTTCACTTTGGGGAAAGCTCGCTCGTGCTCGGTGGTTTCATGTGGATTCCCCCATATTCCTAATATCCGGACGTTGTTAAACATGTCATTGTTCTACTGTTCAATTGACTGGTCAACCAAGGTTGTAGATTTTGCTTTTGGAGTTAATTACATTGCAATTTCAGGTGCTCTTTCCTGGTCGGTCTGTGAATCGTAAATCCATAGTTTCTTTGAACATTTAGCTGAAAAAAAAATCTTATGTAACATTTGCAATACAATATAAGTTTTATTTTAAGCATTCTGCAAATAAGCAAAATACTTCCTACCAATCAATTTTAGCTAACAATTTAAATTACTTCCTAATTTTTAGTATTTCTAACTGTAGCGTTCTGTTTCAAAATATTCACAAACACAATAACTGTTGCGCTATGACATCACTAAGTCAATGAAATGAGAGTTTTGTTAGAAACTTAAATTAGTAATGTTATCTTTTAACTATTAAATATAAAAAATCTAAATAAATACGATAACATAATCACTTCAAATTACCGTCCGCACTCCATTGTTAACCCTACAACAAATACTAAAATCAAGGTTTACTAGTTACAGTTATTTCTCTCCGAAAATTGCAAAAAAAAATAACTCCATGTCTGAGTGCCAGAATTACTTAATATGGGCCTTCATAATTCAGCATATCGTGTTTATCTGTTGAGTTGAACCAAATAACTCACTGACTAGAATAACTGAGTGACACAACACACGTCTTAAACTAGTGGGTCTGGAAGTATAAAATTATGCACGGAAGTTCTTATGTAACGTAGGTGAACACTAAGAATGGATTTTTTTACGTTCTAAAGTTAGGGAGGTGAAAACTAGTGAAATGTGTTTTTACCTAATCGTCGGTATCTCTTAAACTCGCTGAGATCACGCAGTGCATATTTTTTTTTTTTTCAGAATGATGGTAATAAAAACGAATGTTACCAAACAAAAGATTTTTCGAAATATGAATACTAAAGAGGTGAATCATAAAATGTTTATTTTAAATTTAGCCTTCTTAGCTAGGGTTCTGCAGTTTTCGCGAAAAGATTTTTGCAGTGCTTTGTTTCAGTGCCTTACGTGCGCACCTGCCTCTCTGCCATGTGGTCAGTGATTGGATGCCGTAACACCCAGCGTCTGGAGGTTAATCCCGCAAATCGCAGACGTGATGTGTAACAGTTATTTGTGTACTGATTGGCACAGTCAAATTAATAACGACTCTGCACAAAAAACACTCTGTCAATAGCCATGAAGCTGAACTGCAAGTGTGCACGTAAGACACTGAAACAAAGTGGGGCAAAAATTTTTTCGCGAAAACTACCGGGCCCTACTGATAGCTATTAAACCAGTTCAGTTATCTGAGTTTTGCATCAGAATGACGCCTAAAGTAATACCTAAAAAGTGAAGGCGAGAAATGAGGATATTTTGGTCGGAACTTAACATCTAGGTGTTAAGCTCTGATGAGAGGTGACATGATATGAAGCAGCGCCAGAAAGAAGAGGAAACGGGAGATCCCAGAGAAAACCCACCGACCAGCGACAACATCGAACTGGATCGCCTTAGTAGGAGGCGAAAGCTGTAACCACTGTGTCAATCACGGCCCACCTTAAAAGTAGGTTCAGACTTTATTAAGATGGTGAAATGTAATATGTGTTTTCTTCAATGAAGCCTTGATTACGTTGAAACCCCTTGAAACATCAGAGCCCTTTTTGCTTCAGCTTGATGCTCACCTTTAAAAAAAATGTATTTTCAGGTCTCTAAGTATATGTAGTTATTTGACCCGATGTCCCATATTCCACATGCCTTTGTTTAAGTGGCTGTACGCCCCGAGAGCTGGTACAATAACAATGTAGAAGCATTCCTTATCGCTTCTGATATCATTATTTATTATGTGGTAACAGTGTGGATATTACCGTTGCTCGGCGCATTTTCTCGGAGTACTCCCATTTTCCCCGCTGTTGCATTGTACCGTTGTATGCTAGCCTAGTATAACCATCACCAACAATCAGTACCCTTCTGTCAAGAAGTGGATGAAATATCTGCACTCCACCCATCAGTCCTGTAAGGCGCCTAAAATTAATGACATTGCCGAGAACGCTAGGTAAGATTGTGTCTGATTCAACCTATACGTGGTTGAGAGAGCTGTATCCGATACCAGCATTTGATCTATACACAGAAAATACATTAACGAATTAATACCGTTCGGAATCGGAACTATAAATCAGTGCGTAGCTCGTCCACCCGATTTACCAGGTATGCACAAACAGATTTATTTTTGTTGGTGTATTGTATGTTATCTTATAAACTTTAACTGAAATAAAATACGGTTAAGAAGGAACAACATGTGAAAATTTTCGCTGAAGGTAACAAGATAATGTATTTAAAGAAGATTGAAATCAAATTACAAATAATATTCAAACTTCAAAACATTAACAACGAAAACATAGCCGAAGAAAAGCTAAACTAGAACGCAGCTACTGGGTCCGTAAACACCAAAGTCGTTTACTAAACGCCAATCATTTAGCCTAGGTAAAATAAAAAAAAACTACTCAAGGCGTTTACAAAGTTATCCGGATGTTAGTTGGTAGCCTATCAGAAAAATTTTAACCTAGCTATTTTTGTGTGTGCGCTCGCCCGCTATCTTGCCGACATATGGTGATCGAGAAGCAGATACGCTTGCAGTTATACTTTACGTGTATGTCGCAAATAGTTTTCAGATATTTTTCAGCATCGGCGAAGATAATAGTGTGTTGTATTATTGTACTTATCTTCACATCTCCAAAAGCAAAAAGAAGAGATTTCAAACGTTTTTCAAGGACAGTATTTAACGAGTAAAATTTTTACTTGGTACACTTTTTTTTTGTAAATACTTTTTTTTTATAGATACCGGTACTCAGAACGTTTATCAGTTTCACGATTCTGACGACTCGCGATATTCCTACTGAAACTGGACGCTTCTGATACTTTGGTTGTGTATTGATTTAGATTACCTGTTTCAGTGTGAATTACATAAATAGTATCAGGTCGATGGATAGCACCAGCTCTATTCACATAAATTTTCTACTAAATATAAGTTACGAAATTCCGCATTTTATCTGTATTCAGATGCCAAATTTTATTTATAGATTTTCTGCAATAACTTATGTTTTAAAATAATTTTAGTGAATGTGGCAGTGTTGAGGCGTAGAAGATATTTGTGATGAAGTATGGAGATCATTAATAGTGTTGTATGTTCATCATATTAGATTTGTAATCATTCTTAAAGTAACAATAAAATTCCCTTGCAATGATTCTGTACGACAAATTAATGAAAGTTTATGTTATTATTTATGTCAAGCAGTTTTTCAAAATACATCATATATCTCGCAGAAGAGAGAATTTGATAATACAACACGAATAAATGTACTGGCTCTAAAACTGAAAATACAAGCAAATTATCTAACCCTCCCCTTAAAAAAGTTTTCCTGGTTAAGAAGTTAAATTTCTTTCTGTCGTATCAAAAATATTTTCTGTCCCATAAAAAAAAAGTGTTTTACTGTATCAGAAATTACAGCCGATGGAGGATATCACTTGACGTCATATGGCGGTGTTATCGGCATTTCTGAGCGCATGTTGCATGACACTGTCCAAATGCACAGGTTTTTGTTTGCAGCGCCATCATTGTAAAGCCATCTTGTATGCACGGGACACGACAGTCGTCTCTCTGCACGCCGGCGGTGACATGAAAGTACAACCACGCAGATGTTGTGATCACGCTCGTGCGGCCCATACAGACATGTCCGAAATTTATGCCGATCCTATTTCATGTTCACATATAGCACATCCTCGAATTTCTGATTGGTGTTTGCATGTCACGGTCTGATAGTAGTTCTTTCAGCTCTTAAATAATTTTCGTTGTACATGGCTGTGTATTTGACCTAACCAGTTATTGGCGTAATTTTTTGTAACTAAGCATTGTGTTAGTTAAAGTAGAATCTAATTGGCATGATTATGTGTAGTTACCAATTTTTAAATTTATTGAACAATTACCAGAGATGAAATGATACTGATATTTTCAAGGTTAAATATACTTTTGTCACATTTAATATATCATAGTAGTGGTTCTAGTGTATTTCAATTACGAAAGTACTTTAAGCTGTAGGGGATAGATACATTAAACAGACATACCTTCCATAGGGATTTAGCAAGTAAAAACTTCGAAACAATTTCACGATAGTCAAAAAACGTTTGTGAAGGTGCATATTAAGGGAAATATATTGATTGTGCAATCAACGTTCTGTCATGCAGGGTATTTAATGTAGTCTTATCTTTGCTACAGTGCATCGTAAGTTCAATTTGACTGCTACTACACAGACCCTCAACCAAAACGAATAAAAGTCAATTTCAATGCTTCTATAAAAAAACTGACTGAAACACAGCGGTAAGTTTAAGATTTCAGAAACAGAGAACACATGTATCAAAAATTTTTTTTTCTTTACATTTTGTAACACTCTTTGATTAGTTAAGTCACAGTATTACGTAAATAAGTACACATCACCAAAACAGTGCAATAACTGTCACACTTTTTTTCAATAAAATAAAAAAGTATTGCCTTCCTCTTAAATTAGAAAGAGTAATAAATTTGGCTATCATTCATAATCGGATTTTTCCCACAGTAATTTTAATGCAGAAGGAACAATCCCAACAGTACCACGAGCTGAAACGTTTTGTTACCTTTCCATATTTTAACGTACTGGAGGCACCTTCAATTACTTGTATTGATAAGGCCATTACTTCAAAGGCTAAAAAATTATTTTGAAACAATAAAAAATGTTAAAAGGGATAATGTTGTTACAAACTTGCATATTTCTTCAAAACAAGGACTTATTAATTTATACTTCTATCCCGAAAAAATTTATTTCCTCCAATGTTTCCGAGCAACAGTATTTTTAATATTTTTACATTCTTTTAAAGTAAAATAAACATTGCTTAGTCACGGACTTAATTTATTTGCAAATAAGAAAGGAAGCTGAAAAAAAACAGACGAGTTCCGATTCATAAGGAAACAATCGCCAAGTAATTTGACTGTTACACTGTCACACACGCTCGGTATTTCAAGTGTTTGGTCATACAGGAAAAAAAAATGCAAATTTTCTTTTTAAAGTGACAGTGAGAAATATATTTCTTCTACTTTACAAACATATATGCACACTTATACAATATTAAATTAGCAAAATGTTCATAACATATAAATTCCCGCTTTCACGACTGGACAAAAGTCTCCTGCTAGTAAAATGATGGCTCCGCATGCCAGGTTACTTCATCGATGTTATATTACACTCCATTCAAAATAAAGTGACAGAGGTATATTTATTCACTGCTAGCTTCAGTATTTCAGATTGTATTCTACCCCTAGCAGAAACATTATATCAATACATAAAGGAAAACTAAGGAATAAGTTCGTGTAGTCCATGTTCACTACAACATTGCAACAACAATTGTTTATTTCTCAATAATAAAACACACATTTTTTTATCCATGGACAAATTAACCTTAGATGTTGAAATTCTTCACATTGTATCTTAGTATTTAAAACCTGTAACGTGTCGAGATATTTCGATGTATTACAATGTTAAAAGGGCCAATCATCTAGCTTTATTGACATATAAAATGTTTTTTCGCACTCAGGCGTTAATTTTTAGTCTCGAATAAATATACACACTATAGACGTTTTCGAAAACTCATGTGAGAATGGTAGGTCGATCATTATTACCAAGTTAAATGTGTTTGAAATCACACATGTGAAACTGACGCGTGTTTGGGTTTATCGATCTACTTCTCATTTACCCTGCTCTCAAACAGGTTAAGCGGTCGTTAGTAGATGAAAGTCTCTTTATGATGCGAAAGTAATTAAAACCGTATACATAACCAAAAGCACAAGGAAGTAGAATTGGGGACTTGAATTTCAATGCATGCTAACTCCAAACTGTAAGAAATATCAATAAAAGGTCATAACTTTTTCGTGTGCATTTATGTCTATCTTAAATTGGTTACTAATCAAAATACAATAAATTTGACTGAGATTAAAAACATATTTAGGACAGAAATAAATACACACAATTAAGCTATTATAATTTTTCTCTAATTCTTAGATTTTGGTGTTATCATGGTTAGGAATTCAGGTACCTAACTGAATGCATTGTGTTAAAAATGTCGAAGAAACAAGCTCGAAACTAATATTTTATTTAAATATAAAAGTAGTATATTTTGGGGGAATTTGGGATATGGTATCTGGGATAGGAGCATAGGAACCACTGACGACATCACCGCCGCCATCTTGGATAATGTCACCGGCCGCCATATTTGATGACATCACCACTACCATATTTGATGATGTCACCGGCTGTCATATTTGATGATGTCATCACCGCCATCTTGGATGATGTCATCGGCAGTCATATTTGATGACGTCAATTTTCAAAAATTCCTCTCCCATATCCCATGTCCCGAACTCCCCCATAATATACTACTTATAAATATGAAAATTCTTCTCCCAGATCCCATGTCCCAAACTCCCCCATAATATACTACTTATAAATATAATAACTTGTAAAGAATGTACCGCAAACGCAATATTTACAAAAAATGTCATGAAGAAAATAGTTTTCTGTTTAAATTCCCGAAGTCTTAAAATTCATTAACAGCGTTAAAGGTGTTCATCAAGGCACAGGTGATCGACAAAACTTGGTCACGTGATTGAGACAACCTGCCCTAATACCGCGGGTGAGTTTTCGAAAATACCTTATGTTTGTCAAGGCACTTGGCTGGCAATATTTACATAGACAAGTGATGGAAAATAGGAAACGCTGAAAACTAAAACTTTATGGTGGCCTAAACATGAGTTCAGTTTTCCGTAAATAGATTATGAATTAATACTATAGCAAAGCGTATGCGTGATAGAATCATTAAACCTACATTAGAAAACAACAAATACGTGACAACCATTGAGAATATATAATGGAGAAGAATAAGTGTGTGATAGAATCCGTGACCTTCGTAACAAGCAGCAGCCCCTTGCGATACGCCAGATCAATCACCTCGGAGTGGGGTAGCAGAAATATAAAGTCTATAAGGTAATGAAATTATTTCATCCTATTTAGTTCCATCTGTGTTACGGTTTATATAGACATCTGATAGTGGGTAATGTCTTTGACACATACTTCCAACAACAGTGATGGATTAAGCGGAATTTTGTAAACTTCGCCACAACAGTGCTATTTTATGTCAGAAAACAAAGGGCGGGACAAGAATCACCATAAAATAAAGACAAGATATACTCTGGCTAGTCACCACACATGAACAAAAATAAAACATGCAAAATTCTAAAATTAATTATGACACAATACAAAATAAAACTAAAAAATTAGTATTCACAGGATAATCAAACAATAAAAACCCTGATTAACTCAGAACACCACTGTTAAGACTGCACAGATGATCACAAAGATGAAAAAAATATAACACAGAAGACAGGAAAACGTCACAGCTAAAGACTATACGACTCAACAATGTAAGCACCCTGGAGTAAAGATCTCCTCATATCAGCTTGTCGCGACGTTTTAGGAGCTGACGTCTCCACCGACAGTAGTTTTCTGTGCTTTTATATGGAGCCCTGAGTTTTCACTCCTACTTTATTTTTGATTTGAATGTTAGTGTTGAATTTTTTTCAATTTTTGTGATTTTACATAATTATTCATAGAATTTTTCAAATTTTTAAATCCATACGTATTTTGATTTCATCCAAACTCAGCAATTTTCTTTATTTCATTGCTTTAACTTACCCTTGTTATTCTGGTACAAGATCGCACTGCAATGACGCATGTCTACAACAAACCTATATATCTGAAGAAAGTTGTCTGTAATATTAAGAAATAATTGTAATTTTTCTGTGTAACATCAGGTTAGAACTAGATAAACATAACACATAAAAATGATGAATGATTGAAACATACATAATTCACGAAATATGAGTTAAGTTAATAGAACCCTTTATGGACGTAAATACAAAATATAAATTAATAACATGGTAACTCTCATTCGCTGTTATTTCATGTACGCAACAAACAACCACGTTTAGTTAATGCTTGTTTAATGAAACTAAAATAGAGCATTGTGCATATGAACACATATTGGTCTTAGAAGTATTAGGTACGTACACATTAATTTTTATAATATCAACATTAAAAAGCTACTTAAATTTGTTTTGCTCCATTTTAAGAATGTTGATTTTAAATTGGACTAATACTGTATTATTTCGAACTTCATTTCTTGCGTAGGAAACCAAAAATAGAATAGCTTGCAGTCGAGACGTAAAAACTTTTTTAGCACGAGGCAAGGGTATAGATTCCACTTCACTCCTTATGATTTTCAGATTGTCTCGCGCATAATTCAAATATCGGGTCAGGTAGAACAAATTTTACGTATTTTTGTTTTGAGCATAATTCAAATATTTGTTCAGGTAGAACCAATTTTATGTACATGCTCCGTATAATTTTCGCGCTAAATTTGCATTACGTGTAAATGTAATTTGTAAACGGTGTAAGGAAATTAAGAAGACTGTCTTTTCTCTCACTGTTTACAAACTGAATTTAACACGTGAAGCAAATTTAGCGCAAAATTTGAAACATGCATTAAATTGGCTCTTCAAGAAAACATTTTTCATTTATAGCAAAATCTGAAATCAGAAGACGATGGCTATATGATATACTAATATTAAAGGCTCTGCATGCCTCACGCTTCAAAAGCGTAGCAGTTTGTTAGTAAACAGGTTTTCTCTAAGAAACTATTCCACCTGTGCCAACTGTGCCAACGTACGACAAGAAAACACTCTTCAGACAAAGTCGGAATCTCATTGTTAAAATACCATGCTCATTAAAGACACTCTTTCTAAGCCCTTCGGCATAGTTAACAACTACCTTTTTAAACTGCCTTACATCAAAACGTACTAACCGGTGGTATTTGAAACTCGGATATAGACTACAGACTTTCTACCAATAAAATTATATGGTCACCGCTTCCATGGTAAAAACGGTTCAGCAATATCCTTGCACGCTAGTTCAGAGCATGGCTCATTGAGTCGATGTTGCATTTGATGCGTGCAGCAAGGTCACCTTTACAGCTTCATCACTTCTGAGACCCTTCTGAGACCATAATTAACAGGTATGAGGCCCTTAAGGCGCAATTTAGAAATATCTCGAATGCGATATCAGGAAACCACAAAAAGTCAAATACAGGCAGCGAAAGCCTAAGAATCTAACTTGGGTTTTTCAGAATGCGAGTGCGGCGTATTACCGCTGCGCCTGGGTGAACGTATTATACGCATTTGAGGCCTGGAAGTACTGAAGCTATAATGGCGACACATCACGTGCATTACGTCTCTAAATGACGTCGCTGAACTGACAAGCAATCTTCTCACCGACAACTCGCTTTTATGAGACAACCAGTTGTATCCTTATCATTCAAGACGTATTATTAAATATGTAATTTGTATTGTACACGCCTGCACCTCTTAAAAGATTCTGTGCAAATAATTTTAAGCCTTAAAAAGACCGAATTTCCAGCAGCGTTAAAAATAAAATATTGAGATAAACCTAAAATTGGTACAGACTAGTGTAAAAGTATTTTGCTATGTTTCTGCTCCGAAGCAGACATCCCTAACACACGTTGAGAATTATAAACTTTTACAGTCCGAAGATTTGCACGCCTCTCGGTGGTCACCATAATAGATAACATATTAAATGTAAGGTCGTTGTAAATTAATGCTAGGCCAGACGATACCTATTGATAGAGGCACAAGTATTTCGTATATTATTTTGGCAGCAGCCTAGTCATCTTAGTCTTATACACTGACTGAGCTAAGTCGATTATCCATTGTCTTCTAATCGTACAGTAGGGTAGCACGTGTTTTCCCCACAAATTATGTCTTTACTTGCAGCATTTCTGGCTTTCATTCGTGATAGGTGTGTTAAACAAACGTTACAGTGAAGCATACGTTCTTGACTGTCAACCCGACCTAAAACAAACCTGCGAAATAATCGTGCAACTACCTACTGGCGATTCACTAAGGTGCTGAAGAGAGTAAGTACGTCATCGCATGATGTTGGCAACACATATCGCCTGGCGATGTGACGTGCCTTGTATTAATCCATGGAGTGCTGACAGAGGTAATCAACTATGATTGTCACCTTTGCACTTCAACTAACCGATTCAGGTCAGACATGCCCCTGCGTGATCGTCACGTCCAAACCTGCCACGTCATACAGTGCTTTGTACCGTACCTCGATGCGCGAGTGTATGTGATTCCTGCGTTCTCCGCCCCGCGTCTCTGCAACTATATGAGATAGAGGAAAATTATCTTTCGAAGTAGTAACAGAAATTACGTCGACAATTTCGAGTAAACATCAGTTTACCTTATGAATATGTCAACTTTGCAAAAAAAAATGTACAGGCATTGAAACAATATTGTCTTGCAGACAAAAGTGATGTCATTGTCACTTAATTGAGAAACCAGTTTGTTACAGTTTACGGTAAATTAGGTAAGAATAATTAGAAGCGACAGAAGCAAAAAAAAAAAAAACTTAGAAGAGTGTCAGAAGACCGACAGAATTCAGGATGTTGTGATGCTCCTTGTGTTCGAAAGTAGTGTGCATGCGTTAAAAATGTTAGTTGATATCTCAATATAGCCTATTTGGAAGCCATTACTGAACAATTGAAGAAACAGCTCGCATAGGTATCACCTTTGGTTTCTTTTATAAGTAATTTGTCATAATGACTCATTACTTTAACGTAATATTTTGTGCTGGAAGCAAATATTCTAAACGCTGGCGATATGAATTTAGTTCATTAAAGAGGCGAACAAGACGGCAATAACCCGCTCCATAGTAAAGCAATATTTTTCTCTATTTACACTAGGATATACACTGTTCCAGAAGACATAACATGTAAATAAATATACCAAATAAAATACTGATCATATAAAAACGAAATAATATAATGGAAAATCAATTAAATGAATTTCAATAGACTTATGGTAGATATTTAACGGATTGTGACATAAAGAATTTTTATACATTGCAAAGTATGGTAGGTTTTGAACTTTTGAAACACAGAATGTGTTGTGTTTATGCGATAGGATAACAGATTCATTTACTTGCATTCCTTATTTCAAAGGGTTTGTATAGCTTCCCTAAAAAGAATATACTTAGTATATTCACAGCCTTGCAAGGTCCAAAACTGTTGAATTTAGGAAATAAAAAAACGTTATAATATTGATGAAGGTCCGATTGTCAGTAATAGACTTCGTTGTATGAATAAAATATTGTACGGCTGATCACGTAGCAGAAGCAATTCCAATCATCCATAGTGTATTATCTATCGGAGAATAATGCAAAATAAGAATAAGCATATGCGCCAAAAGTACATAAAAGAGCAGTCTACATTAACAAAGAAATGTAAATTTAAAACAGCGCTAAATAAAACATCGCAAAATATTCCAAGGGGAAGTTGGTAGTGAGCTAACCCAAGTTTTTGATGTGCACGGACCTTGCAAATTCGCCGGTGCACGTAATGCTCGAGGTTAAGAACTCGGAACGCGAAGTTCCGGCGAAGTGATAATGGAACATCCACCACGTACACGGAACCTAGTGCCTCCCCTACCCCGTTTTTGTCTGGCGAAGTAGGGATGGGGCAGGGGGGTTGTGGAGAGTGGTAGGGGGTTGTTTACGACCGTGGGGACCTGCCGCTGCACCCAACGCGAGAATATCATCCCCGCAGCACCAGCACCGCAGACATACACACGCCCCTAACCCTCCCCCCCCCCAGCAACCCCTGCGGCGCGAGAAAGAAGCCCAATTACGGAAAGCTTCATTACTGCAGATGATGTATACCCGGCGAGAGAGACGAAAGTGCGGGTGAGAAGAGGGACCAGCGGATATTACGAGCTAAAGGAGGGGACGGGTGGAAACTGGCAAGTACGGAAAGATTCAAGTAATGAAAGGAAAACCGCGAAACGTAGTAAATTTCGGGAACAGCTCGGAATGTTCGTTGTGTTTGGTCTCGCCTGTTTCCGTACAAAGAGGACAGAGGCGGCATATGGCTAAGAGTTATAATAGTCATATTCGATGTGCGTAGATCAGGGAATGTTGCATAAAATTAATGTCAGGATCATCTTTCGGAAACAATGACGGATGACATCACGACATCTGTTTGAACTCAAAGTCTATAATTGTTTTCGCGAATGACTTACGTTCTAAATTCCAAAATAAATTTCTCTATATATATACGTACGAAAACAGCACTGTTTATGAAAAACATCCCGTCATAATTTCTAAAAATTTGTTTTGTCTTAAAAGTCAGGAAAGCTTAACCATCGTTCGGAAGTCGTTATCTAGTAAATTCAATTTATGGAACAAGTCATGAAGGTAAAGTTCCAGCAAGTGAATGACTATAGCCCGAAAACACGAGATGAGCAGATAACTTAGTACTGGTGAAAGACATCAGTTTTGTTTGAACACATTTACTCACGGAAATATCAGTAAGCTATTTGAAAAGAATATCAATTGATTGAAACTCTGTTTGGAAATAACTAAACAGGATTTTAACAGTCGTATATTTCTATAAGAAATTTAACTTTTTCTCCTGCCACAATGTTGGTATACTCGTTCGAAGGATAACCTAGCTTTGTTGATACCTAGGCATCGCACAAGCGCCTATTCCAAGACATTTACGGTAGCCACGGCACGCTCTTGGAATGCACTTGGAGAGTCAGTGAGGCAGAAATATGCCCAGTCTTTCAATTTCAAAAATGCTGTGCTGAACTCTCTTAGACAAGATGATTATATAGCATGAACAGTGGATTAAGACATATACCTATGTATGAATGTGCGAGTGAATGTGATAGTTAATGTTTTTATTTTTTGTTTTCTTTATTGTATTGTGATTTAAAATTTTTCTTTTTTCTCCTTAAAAATTTTGAACTTAAATGCTGCAATGTTATTAATTAACTTAGCTATGTAAATTTAATATTTATTTTTATTCTCCTGTTACGTTGTAAAATGCTTTCTTATTATGTATACTGTGGTTAAGTGTAAGACAAGGCGAATTCGCCTTAACTTCGCCACATAAACATTATGACGAATAAATAAAAAAATAATACTGTGAACTAAGAAACACTCAAATACGACGGGAAATGAGACAGACGATACGCAGCGAAGGAGGAATGTAGTTTGCCATTCTGACATCGTGTTATTTATGACCTGTACGTTACTATATGTTTAGTCCTATGTATTTGGCAGAGGGAATCTCCTTTTGACTAACAAGATTCGCTCCAACACCGACTCACCTTTCAAAATCAGTCGTAGTTTTCATCTGACTGGCATGGAAAAGGTCATCATTGATCAGCTTCGAACTAAGCACACCCATGTAACACACAAACACTGGTTGCGTGAAGAAGTCCCTCCTGACTGTGATGTCTATGAAATTCCGTTCTCACTGCAAACTACTTACGTACTGTTAAACACAAGGCACCTTGTTGGGACAAAATACATTTATTTTTAGTTGCCACGCTAACAAGCAAAATGCACAATTGACAGTGAGACAGCATAAACATACCTTATAAAAAATCCTTCGTTGGAAACAAATCGATGGCTCAGTTAATTAGGGAAACAACTAAAAAAAGTGGCATGTTTGAGTTTGGCTCACCAACGCATAGACAGAAATGCACTCTATCCAGTTGAAACGATAAACAATATGTTATGTCACTTGTTTTAATAACACGGCAGTATAATCTGATTGTCAGTAAAGAGCTAAAAATTGTATTTAATTTATTTTAAAGTGTGATAATTTCAGCAAAAGCCGACTATATACATTTTAAATACCTTAAATAGTTACCTCCATACTTTTGCTTCAAATTAACACCAACCAAATATGTTAATTAATAATTTTTCGGCGAAACGGAAATATTGCATTTTACTCAAAATTGAACGTTTTGAGTTGTTTCCATTTTGAACCGGGCCATCGAAATATCAAAATAAAGAGAAATTTCAGCTAGCAGTTAATCTATCTGTGACATACTTCATAAAGCAAGTGTGATACCGCCACGCCCAATGCAATGTACATTTATCTCTTCACATGTGTAATATCGTTCTCTGCCGCGGTGTCTACACAGGCTGCAGAGAAAAGTTCTTACGAGACTACAGGGGACCCTATCATTCCTTAGATGGAATAGTTGTACCATAAGAACGGAAAGTTTCTCGTAGCCGAGTAAGATACCGCGTACTGCCTAGTTACCGTCACCACGGACATTTGGACAACCATCACCTCATGCAGTTCTGAACTCTAAATGGCTCGGATACTCATGAAGAAACTTTTTTAATTTCTCTAATTCTTCACACATAAAAACTCCTCTGCTTGCCACCAGATCACGCCAACGTTGTCCCGTCAGTTTTCTTGTCCCAGAAATAAAGCGCGGCAGCAGGCGAGAAGTGGAGACTTCAATGGGACCAACAGTCGTTCTTCTGTTCAGTAATTTGGTCTGAAAAATCGGGAGATGCTAAGTTGGACGGCATATTGCAACTAGGTCACGAAAAACCACCCATTGACTTGACTAAATGGATTTTTTAAAATACTGTTTACAAACATTGCAACCGGGCAGTAAATATAGTATTAAATTCTCTTAAAATAATATCTAGCGTTATACGATGCACTCAGAGGAAATTATAAAGTCCCAGATACTGTCAAATGCATTTGTTTTACAAGATCCACTCGTAAAAATAATTAATGCCCTTCTGTTGTGTAGGACATATTTAATTAGGTTATTAATAATAACATTTTCCACCTCTTATTAGAAGCGAACAATTTATTTGATAAAAACAGTGATTAGAAATACTGATACACTTAAAGATCAGCCATCCACATGTAACAGCTGACTTAAGTTACGTTAGTAATTTTGTTTTTTGTGAACAATCTTATAATATAACAAAAACCATAACTGCTTCATGAACATGAAATACTCTACTATTCTTACAGAGTGGATATCAAATTTCATTACGTACGCGTTATATAATTAGTACATTTGCTCAGATATTGAAAGTACACAGTTATATAGCGACAAAAACTAGATGACTAATTTCATAAGTTGATACTAAAATTTGTTGCCATATTTATGGTATATCGATCACCCAATTTAAAAGGAAAACAACTCAAAATGTCAGTTTTGAGTAAAAAGCATACAGAAACATTTCTTTTTTGCTTAAAAATCTGTTGATTAACATTTTTGGCTGGTGTTAATCTGAAATCAAAGTACAGAGGCAACTATTACAGGTGTTTAAAATGTTAATTGTCTCCCTTTGCGAAAATTGTCATACTTAAATAATAATACAATTTCTAGCTCTTAACTAGCAATCAGAATAAAGTGCCATGCTCTTAAAACAAGTGAATTTACGTGCTGTTTTTATTTTTAACTAGGTAGGGTGCACTTCTGTCTACATGTTGGTGCGACAAACTAAAAAATTCAACTTTTTTAGTTGATTCCCTTTTGGACGGGGCCATCGATATAACATTGTTACTGATGATATAGATAACTATGAACTTAAAATTCTTTGAGAACATAAATTTTTAAGCAATACAATAATAATTACTTTCTTGCAGAGTTAAAGGTTAAAGTGTGTAATTACATTTTCAGATAAAATTCACGTTAAAAATATTTCTCAGCATTTTAGGCCTTATTACTAATTTTTTTCAAATTGGCTTGCATCAGTTGAAAAAGCAATTCATTATAATTTTTAATATACTGATCTATTATATTATCAGGTAGGTAAACAGTTAAGATTTGTCTAAACACTTCATTTGTTAAACAAAACTTTCTTTGAAAAGTACCTCATAAAATAAATGACCATAACAATTAATCATTAATCCTGAGAGAAAAAATCACAAAACATATCAAAACGTTTATATGAAAATACTGCATTTAAACATGCAAACCATGTATGATTTCAAAGATACTACTTATATTAGAATGACTATAAATATCTGCATTTTCATTTGCAATTTAAAATTTAGTACTTGATTCTGAGGAATTCTTCATAAAATGCACAAATATCTCTTCTTGAGTAAATGCTGTGCTAAGGGCACATTATTAGTCTTGAATTTATTCAATATATCGCTTGCAAATGTCCTTTTGCAAATTTCATTGTTTCTGTGTACAATATCTTACTTGTGAATTATATGGCATGAACATTTTTGACCATGCATTCTACAAACACAAACTCTTTAGCAGTAAGTATTTCCTAAACCACATTTTAAAAAATCTATTCAGTAATACCACGCCACTGATTTTCAGTGCATGTAAACCTATCACCATCAAACATTTGTGTCACATGATATTGAATTAATAGTGTCTTGACTAAACATTGTTATTTCTATGACATTAAAAATGTTGTACTTTTTCTTAATATTCCTACTAAGTATGATGACGAACACCAAAATTTCGAACCGAATTAATATAATTCTTATGCTACTTGTAAGCATGATTGTTTGCAGACAACATATTAACTAAGTTCGGTATTTTGAAGTTTAATATTACATATGCTACAATAGGGAACATAAAATCTTGACGATCTTTGTTGAAAAAACTTATAAATCGCACAAATCCAAATTTTGCCTCTGTAACAGAGAATTTCGAAAAATGAGAAGGTTTCTAAAGTTTTAGATATGAATTCCATCTGGTTTGCTTAAAAAAAAAAATATAAAAAAAAAGAGTTAAATTTTTTTAAATGTTCCGAGGATTCCCTTATTTGACTTTGTCAGCAAGATAACCTCTTTATTGAAGTATTAAACTTATTTGAGCACAATATAATTTACAATTAGGGAACATAGACAGGTTGTGATAAATCACTGGACCAGAGGATATAGTTATTAGGCATGTAAAAAGGATTTTGTAAATCAGCAAACAATGCACGGGAAATAATCTACCCAGTCTGTTTAAAATGCAATTATAAACCATCCAATAAGATAAAAACAATATAATATGACTTCCTCTGTAAACAAGCCCAATTTATTAGTTGATATTCATTGAAATACTGACCTTTACAATTTGGAGAGCATGGTTAACAAAGTTGAATTTCAGCAGTTTGGTACATCCCAATGCACTGAGTCTGAAATAATCGCTATTAAATTGTTAAATAAATAATTTATAATATTTATAATATAAACGAATTTACTTTCGTAATCAGTGTAGTATACATTTTAAAATAAACAAGAAGCTACCATTGTAACTAATAAGCCAATTTCCCTCAAAGTTGATACAAAGTAACCCTAAAAGTTTAAATTATTTACGTACATCTGAAAATATTACATACTATTTTCATTTATTCTCGGGTTACCTCATAGAACGGTCGACTGACAACAATAAATACTAACGAACTATAAATTGGATAGTAAAGTATATAGTTGTAAAATTTCCTTTTGTTGATCCTGTAGTTCGACATACATGTATTAAAAATTACGTACTAACGTAGTAATATTTTAGAATTTTGGGATATATTACTAAACACAACCTGAAACAACATTAAACTCACGGTAGTTTACTCAGTACTAAATATGTGCCGAGTCTGACTAAACTTTGGGAAATGGACATAATATATTTCATGTGATCAAAAATTATCGAAGGCCAACAGTTTTTGTAAACTCAATACGGTATGAACAAAATACATATAACTGAAGTAGCTGTTTTAGATACTATGTGCATACCCAGTTCGATTAAATTCTAATTAATGGTTAGTTTAAGTGTCTCACGTGATAAAACGTTTAAAAATTCCTCCAATGTGTAACTATTAACACAACATGAACAAAATTAATTTAAGTCGTGTGACACTTCGCTAAGAATTAGTATAAATGTGTACCGAATTTGAAAAAAAAAATTTTAAAAATAAAAATGTTCATTCAGATATATCGTGTGATCAGAAACTGTTTAAACTGTCACTATTTTGAAAACATGAACACGACAGAAACTATACATCAACTTTAAGTAAACTTACTAAGTAATCTATGAGTATTGAGTTGAATGAAAATCTAAATAAATGTCGTTATATATCTCGTGTTATTATTATTTGTTAAAATTGCCTAAATTTTTTAAAATACCGTACAAGGCATTAATCACAACATAACTGCCAAATGATCATGCTAAGTTCTATATGTGTACCGAGCATCAAGTAGTCCTGAAAATAAATCCTTAAATACCTCGTATGATCAAAATATGTTCCAACAGCGCATATCTTGAAAATAAGAACACTTTTTGAACAAAAATACACTAACATCAAGTAAAC